>JBBBVM010000504.1:2722500-2966526 GCA_037355625.1 Petunia x hybrida | reverse complement strand
ACCTTGTTCATCACCCGAGTCTTGATCACATCCACCGGGTTAGATGCCACGGCTGCCACAAAACCGGCTGCAAAGCTCGCGGTCACGTGGGTCCCAAGTCCGTCTTTCATCAGACCCTTCTCTAAAATTATCTCCTTTATTTGATCATAAGATGCTAGTTGTGACGATGTCACAAGCATGGCGCGGTTCACTGTAAGAGATGAACCGCGCCATAGACTAGTAACACCCTCGTTCTTGCTCATTTGCGTTATAGCATCCACAACGCTCTTGTAATTCCTTCGTTGCGCAGCGGGCAGCCGACCGTCTGCCTGCATACGGACCATCGCCACGTCCGCAGGATTCCCAACGGCGGCACCTATGCCGCCGGCAATTAGTCCTGCAACAATCTTTCTACCTAAAGGCATGTTATTCGTATTAGGATCGGTCCATTTTGCTTCAACATGTCATATATACCCATCCGTGTAGTAGAATAAAGGCATTGCCTGAGAACGGTCGCGGAGACACCGGAAAAGAGGGCGGCAACCCCCTCTTGTTGGAAGATACGTACACCGACAGTAATGGGCCCCACACGAGGGACCGTTACTGGTGTCGGTACATTTACATGAGTTGCATGGTTAGCGGGATGGAACGCAAGAGCTGGCCTAAGAGTACGAATAGATGAATTAGGAAGTGAACTAGGCGTTTCACCTTGAAGTTGCATACGTACCTTAATAAGATCAAGTGGATGTGTACTACAACCAGCAATAATAGATGCAATTCCTCCTTCAACAAAGCCTTTCACCCCCATATTAAGATCTGATTCAAAATCGGTACAAGTACTAGTGTCTATTCGTCTATTAAATCAAATCAGAACAAGTGTTGATCAAGAGTAAATAGTATAATTCTCAGTTTGGATTATAGGGGATATATCAAGACCAGTTGGAATTAGAGGACATCTCACTGGAAACCAGGAGATGAGAATGAATTCCAAAAGCTGTAGATGCAAAGTGAGGAACGTTGGTTCTTTGAGACATATGCTAGGAAAAAATATAAAGGACGAGATGTGAATGGTTGGTTGGGAGGAAAAATAGGAAAGGAATTTATAGGGGAAAAGCTAAGTAATAAAGCAAGAAGGAAAGGAAATGGAAATTAGGTTACCGAAGTACGCGTGATCTCCTTTCTGTGTAGCATGTGATTAGTGACATATCCGGGGAAGTTAAGATTACAGATAAGGTAAGTTGTTAAGTTTATTTCCTCCAAAATTTACGAAGATATGGTCCCTTTACTCAGTCAACTATTGGAACGAGTTGAAAAGTGTTTAGTCATTTACATTTAGCTACAATTCCAATTATTAGGTTATAAAAATAATATTGGACTTAGATTAACTTACATAACATTTACGCAGATATGGTCCATATATATTGATCTTTCTGTTTGTGAATCTTCACATATTTAATGAATTATTAACTTTTACACATCATTGAATTATCGGGAGTATATGTTCTTACTTCATATATGAAATAGGAGTATATAGTATTAGAAGTAGTTTGTAAATGTAACATAATTTCCTATACAAAGGGATTAAAAACACATTTTTAATAGTTAAAAGTGCTTTGTCATAGTATATCACAAGAACCGGAATGAGGATTTATCAATAATTGAGAGACTGAATATTGCTACATCTAGTTTTCGAAAGCTACTTTTTAATTATCCTTGGATTTTTTTTTTTTTGGTCATTAAAATCAAAATAAATCTCAAAAAAAAAAAAAAAAAAAAGATTATCCACTATGTTATAATTGATCCAATCATCCAATAGATAGGTTTTACTGTATTGGTCAAAATCCAGACGAATACTTGCTGCACGTGACTGATGACATTGCGAATGTTGTGCAAATATCGGAATCAAGTCAGCATCGAATTTCCTATGAAGAGTTGTTTAATAATGGAGGCGTGAGAAGATCAATCGGTCGATGATTCGGACACTACAACTACGGAGATAAGGATCTGATCGGTTGCAGGAGATAAGCTTTATCTCTAACTGCTTCCGCTATTTTCGGGAGGCCGTTGAACGTAGGCAAACGCGTTGTTCAGTGATGAAGAAACGTGCAAGCAAGGATTCTCACTAGGTTTAGGAGTCTTTGCCTATAAATACAATTCTCCTTCCCTATTGTATAGTTTACATTCTTCTGCACAAACGAATCCCTATTATACTCTCATCAATACAATCCTCCTCCATATGCACGTTGTTTAATCATCGCGACTTTGTTACAAATAAATAAAATTAACATAAAGACGATCATTATTTCCTCTCAGAAAAAAAAAAAAAAAACAAAGAGAGAGAAAGAGTGAGAGCAAGGGACTGCGTTATCCTTTTCGTTTATACCTAGTGCTTATACACGAAGACAGTCCTGCTATAAAGAATCCAATGTCAGATTTAAAATGTAAAAACCATTACTTATAATTGTAGTACTAGTAAAAAGTAGGGAATAAACGAACCAGGGTGCTGACAGGAAAGCCCCAGCTCTGACTCACGTACTAATTCAGTGACTGAAACAAAAATTAAAAGAGGGCATACTTGCAACTTGCACGTCATTAATTAACTCATGAAAAATGTGTTAGAGTTAAAACAACTACGGAGTACTAGAACAATTTAGACAACAAAAGGTTGCATTTCCATGTTTCACGCATAACTAGAATCTAAAAATAATGTGCCAAATATGTCAATATAAAAATGTAAAGGAACACTTTTGCAAAAGTATGAAAGTAGTTATCATGTATAGAATTAGGATGTCACGAGTTTGGAAATAAGCTCTTACAGACCATAAAATAAAATAGCATATCATACATGATTTGATCCTTTTTTGGAACTTACGGAAAAACTTAGTGCACCCATTCGTCTTTTTCGAGATTTAGTTCTTAAAACATCTGATTGATCAAATAAGGAATCATGCTATCAAAAAACAAAATGCCGTGTTGTCATAAATTTATCAAATGACCCAAATGGCTGAAACTTCCAAGCTGTTAATAAGTGCCTCGTATAGTCGTATTGTCTGAGAACAATTAAGGGGTCCCAATTTTTTTTTCTACACCAATTACGGAACTGTCAACTTGTAGCATTATATATCTTTGGAATATTTTTCAACCTCTCAACTCATCCATTAGTGTGGTTAACTATACATAACAAGTGGGCAGAAATTGTCATCTTGTCTCTGCCTTTATAACATTTTTTTCGTTTTAAGAAGAACGATAAAGTTACATTGTCATTGAAGAAATACTACTGTATTGGGTAAAAATTATCGTCTTCGGACACACTCGAGTTGGTAGACCGAAGAAAAAAAACGAGCTGGCGCTCCGAAGGGAAAATAATCGATCGTGGCTGAACCACCTAGGTCAACGCCCGAAGGCGCGACCGAAGAGAAATTAAGTCTTGAACTTCGGGTCACGGCACCCTATTCGGATAGTAAGGTCAGACGACCGAAGCCTTGTGGCAAGGCTTCGGTTACCACCTCGGTCCCAACGGCTTTGCAGCCCACTACTCTACTCCACTAACTCATCCATGTTGCTGATCAGATCGTGGGAGGAGTGCAAGCTGGTGATGGAGAACGTGGGCAAGGTCCCTAGGCCTATAAATAGAAGCTCATTTTGTATTATAGCATCCAGAAAACATACCAAAACTCTGTCCAAATTTGTACTGAACATCTATATATTGAAAGCAAGTTGTTTTACGCATTTTCGTCTATTTCGTGCATTATTTACCGCTTTGATACAAAGATTTGCTTATATTCGAATCCAAATTCGATTTGTGTACCTAAAAACGATTTAGGCCCATACAAATTGGCGCCGTCTGTGGGGATATAAGCAATAACGCTTTGTTCCAAAGTTCGAAATCCGTTTTTCATCAAGAAATTTGTGACCCAACGTCATGGCTGATAACAACATGGTGGTAATGGTGATCGGGTTGACGTTCCGACGAACCAACAATCCTTCACCCCAATGACAACCGAAGAATTTCAAATGTATGTTGTCACCACACTAAGCTCTCCAAAGTAAGCAGGATGAGCAGGCTAGTATCAACGCCGAGTTTCGCGCTTCGCTGGAAGTGAGAAACAGCGCCGCCCCAAACGGCACCCAGCCCTCGGCTCCTGGTGGAGGCACCCCGCCTTTCGTTCCTCCGGGCGCGACAACAGGGGGACCTCACAATGGAGCCGCGTCTGGGGGCTCGGGGAGTAATCCATCTTCATGCCACACTTCGGGACGGTTCCCACCGTGGCAGACAACGTCCTCGGTCGACGTTGAAAGAATGAGTAGAGAAATCGAGGCTCGCATCGAGGCGCGCGTCGAAAAACGCCTCGAGCGCGTACCGGGGATAAGCAAGGAGGAAGATGATCTTGACATCGAGCAATATAGGGAACAGCCCTATAAGCCCGAAGCAGCGCCGGCTCCAACTCCCGTGGGTTTCAAACTCACATTCCTCAAAAAGTACGATGGGACAACTGATCCCAAGGAGCATGTTAGGGAATACATGTCCATGGTAAAGAGCAACGACTTGACGTCCACACAGCTCGAGTCCATGTTCTTAAAGAAGTTTGGTAGTTCGTTGGAAAAGGGTGCCCTTCGGTGGTATTATGCTTGCCACCGGGGTCAATCTCCTCGTTCAAAGAACTATCCAGCGCCTTTGTCAAAGCTCACACCGGCGCGCAAAAGATCCTCCAGAGGAAGGAGGATATATGTGAAGTGAAACAGTGGCCCGGCGAGCCCCTTAAAGAATTTCTCGAGCGATTCCACGCTGAGCGCATGGAATTGCCTCGGATGGATGACACCTGGCCATCATGGCCTTTGAAAAGGGTATCAATAGCCGCAATTCTGGCGCTGCAGCTGAATTGCGTAAAGAATTGCAGCAGTATCAGGTCCTGACATGGGAGGATCTGCATAGACGCGCTTACTCCAAGATCAGATTGGAGGAAGCAGAATTCAAAAACCGAGGTTACAACTACAACAACCGAGGTGACACTTCGAACCGCGCCGACGCGCCGCGAAATAATTCAAAGGGGAGGTATGAACCTTACACCTCGCCCAGGCAACATGTTAGTCAAAGGTTGGGAAACAACCCCGGAACTCATACCAACCACTCATATAAGCCAAAGGCTCGGGGGAAGGTTCAAGCCAACGTGAACCAAAGAATCCCTCGAGCTCCGCTTCGGTCCCAAGAAAGGATCTACCACGGATCCAGGATTACAACTTTAACATTTCGACCTCGGAGCTGGTCGACGTTGTCAAAGGGACAGCCGGGGTGAGGGTTCCCAAAGACATGAGAACCCCGGCAGACAAGAGAGATCACAATCTACGTTGCGAGTTTCACGCAGATTATGGTCACAGAACCGAGGACTGCAAAGCTTTGCGCCTCGAGGTAGCTCACCTACTGAAAAAAGGAGTCTTGGCTCAGTTCCTCACTGACAAGGGGAAAGAAAATTTTTCCAAAAATCGAAGTGAAGGACCACCTCGAGCTCCACCCCCTGAAAGAGTGGTGAACGTTATAACCGGGGGGTCAGAAGTAAACGGCGTAAACTTCGCCGCAGCCAAGAAGTTTGCTAAGCTCTCCATCACCATGGAGAAGAGGACCCGAGTAGGTGGCTCGGGCAAAGATATCGTCTTCGACGAGGATGACTGTGATGGGATGATGTTCCCCCATCACGATGCTCTAGTCATCATGCTCAGGATCAACGACTCCGATATCAAAAGAGTCTTGATCGACCCCGGCAGCTCAGTGAACATCATCAGCTACGGGGCCCATTAAGCAAATGTGGCTAAAAGGGGAGATTATTCCCAAATCAACGGTGTTGGCTGGCTTCAACAATTCGACTGAGAAAACGTTGGGCGAAATCACCTTAAAGACGTTCGCCGAAGGAGTCACCAAGGAGACGCTGTTCCAAGTTATGCCCGAGGATCTGGCTTACAATGTGATCCTCGGAAGGCCATGGATCCACGCCATGGAGGCCGTTCCCTCCACTTTACACCAAGTGATCAAATTCCCAACGCCTTGGGGAGTTCGATCAATTAGGGGGAACAACGAGTAGCTAGGGAATGCTACTCGGTTGCATTAAAAAGTGGAGTCGCCCCGAGCGGGCCAAAAAAATAGCAACCAACGCAGCCGGGGTCGAGCGAGGCGAGCCTCCAAAGTGAAATTGAAAAGATCCCGGCGTGCGTGCAAGAGCCTCGGAAGCAAAGGCCGAGGACTCAACTATCGAAGAGCTGGATTCTTTCACTCTATCGAAGGAATTCCCAGAGAGGAAGGTACACATCGGCTCGGAGTTGGACCCCGAGTCGAAAGGCGATTATGGAAGTTTTAAGGTCCAACCATGACTGTTTTGCTTGGGCCCATTCAGACATGACGGGTATCGATCCGGAGATCATGACCCATAAACTGAATGTGGACCCAAAATTTACCCCGGTAAAACAGAAGAAAAGGCCACACGCCGGGGTAAAAAAGAAGGCGATCGAGGACGAAACCACCAAGCTGCAGGAGAATGGTTTCATTAGAGAAGTGAAATACCCCGAGTGGCTAGCCAATGTTGTGGTCGTGCCGAAAAAGAATGGCAAGTGGAGAATGTGCGTTGACTACACCGATTTGAACAAAGCTTGCCCCAAAGATTCTTATCCATTGCCTCAGATAGATAGGTTAATAGACTCCACGGCTGGACACAAACTATTAACCTTCTTGGATGCGTACTCGGGCTAATCATCCTCATGGACCCGAAGGACGAAGAAAAGACCTCGTTCATCACTGACCGAGGTACCTTTTGCTACAAAGTGATGCCCTTCGGTTTGAAGAACGCCGGGGCGACTTACCAAAGGTTGGTATGTCGCATGTTCAAGGAATACATCGGGAAGTCTATGGAAGTCTACATAGACGACATGCTCATCAAATCGATCCGAATGGAGGATCATTTGAATCATCTGAGGGAAGCTTTTGCTGTGTTGAGACAATACGGTATGAAATTGAACCCTGAGAAGTGCGCCTTCGGCGTGGGATCAGGCAAGTTTTTGGGATTTATTGTCTCCGAGCGGGGAATCGAAGCTAACCCAGATAAAATCAGAGCAATTGAGGAAATCCCCGAAGAGCTTACCGGGGTAAAAGAAGTTCAACGCTTGACTGGCCGAATCGCTGCCTTGAGTCGCTTTATCTCAAAGTCCTCGGAGCGATGCCACAAATTCTTCTCCGTCTTGAGAAAAACAACCACTTCGAATGGACACCGGAGTGCAAACAAGCGTTGAAAGACTTGAAACAATATTTGGCTAACGCACCGTTGCTTGCCAAGCCAAAAGAAGGGGAAACATTGCTTGTCTATTTGGCAGTGTCCGAGGTGTCGGTGAGTGCTGTGCTGGTTCGGGAAGAAGATGGCAAGCAGCAGCCCATCTATTATGTGAGCAAGACACTCCTTGATGCTGAAACCAGGTACCCACACTTGGAAAAATTAGCACTGCTTTACTCATTACTGCTCGGAAACTACGGCCCTATTTTCAATGTCACCCAATAGCGGTAGTTTCAACCTTCCCCTTGAGAAATATATTGCATAAGCCTGAGTTATCGGGGAGGTTGTCCAAATGGGCGGTTGAGCTAAGTGAGTATGACATCACTTATCAACCTCGAACTGCCATCAAGTCTCAAGTCTTGGCAGACTTCGTGGCTGATTTCAGCATTGGGATACTGCCCGAGGCGGAAAAGGAAAGCTCCGAGGCGAAGGGATCCCCTTCGGGGCTGTGGGTACTGCACACCGATGGGGCAACGAATTCAAAAGGCTCGGGTTTAGGCATTGTGTTGAGGCACCCACCGGGGAGAGAAATTAGGCATTCAGTTCGATTCAAAAAGGTCACCAACAACGAAGCAGAATACGAAGCGGCTCTAGCGGGCTTAGAGCTAGCTAAAGAAATGGGGGTTGATAGAATCGAATTAAGATGTGATTCACAATTGGTGGTCAACCAGATCCTCGGTGATTACACGGCTCGAGAGCCCAGAATGCAGCTATACTTGGATCGGGCACAGGGGTCCTAGCCCAATTCCAAGAATGGAGTGTCAAACAAGTACCTCGGGAAGAAATACCGAGGCTGACGCCTTGGCAAATCTTGGTTCGGCATTGATGAAGCTCACTCGGGGACTGACTCGGTGGTTCGGTTGCTGTCCCCAAATGAGAGAGATGAAGTTGCAAGTCAATTCGGTGACAATCGATGGGATTGGCGAAGTAAGTTCATCTCCTACTTCGACTCGGGGACTTCCCCAAGATAAGAAAGAAGCGAAAAAGCTAAGGACCCAAGCGGCCTCGTATCACATGATCGAAGGCAATTTATACAAGAGGTTGTACTGCGGCCCGATGGCCAAATGCTTGGGCCCCGATGAGGCGAGGTACGTGATGGCCGAAGTACACGAAGGCGAGTGTGGAAATCACTCGGGGGGAAAATCGTTGGTGCGTAAATTGTTAAGAGCTGGGTATTATTGGCCCACCATTAGCGCCGATGTAAAGGCCTTCGTGCAAAAGTGTGACAAGTGCCAGCGCCATGGGCAAATGATCCACCAACAGGCCGAGCCTCTACACTCGGTGGTATCACCATGGCCCTTCATGAAATGGGGAATGGACGTTGTCGGACCACTACCCAAAGGAAAAGGTGGTGTTCGTTCATCTTGGTGTTGACTGATTACTTCACAAAATGGGTGGAAGCCGCAGCTCTCACCGAGGTAAAACAGAAGCAGGTAATCGACTTCATCAAAAAGAATATCATCTAGGTTCGGCGTCCCAAAAGAAATCGCTTGCGACAATGGCAAACAATTCATGGGGGCGGCTATCACTGACTTTTTTAAACAATGGGGAATCAAAAGGATAGCCTCGACTCCCTACCATCCAAGTGCTAATGGCCAGGCCGAGTCTTCAAACAGGATCATAATTGAGAATTTGAAGAAGCGACTCGATGAGAAGAAAGGCCCTTGGCCCGAGGAGTTGCCCGGGGTTCTGTGGGCCATGCGAACAACGGAGAAGAACAGCACCGGTGAGACCCCTTTTTCATTAGCCTATGGCATGGATTCTCTCATCCCAGTAGAAGTGGGCGAACCAAGCCTTCGGTATGCTCACACAACCGAAGATGCCAACCAAGAGGCGATGCGCATTGAGCTAGACTTGCTCGAAGAGAAAGAGGGAATTAGCTTTGGTTCGGCTTGTTGCCCAAAAAAGACAGATCGAAGCGTACCTCAACAGGAAAGCTAAATTTAGGGACTTCAAGGTGGGAGATTATGTGTTGAAAACTGTGAATCAGTCAACAAAGGAGGACAACGGGGGGAAGCTTATCGCAAATTGGGAAGGGCCCTACAGGGTCAAAGCAATCGTTGGAAAAGGCTCTTATCAAATCGAGTCTCTTCAAGGCGAACCCGAACCGCTGAACTGGAACATCTCTCATCTGAAGCGATACTACTTTTAGCCAAGGTAAATATCCTTAATTCTATCAATTAAACAGCCCCGAGCCGAACAACGCTCCCATGGCATTGATAAACAATGTACTAACTACTCCTCGTTCCACCTTTTTGCTGACCTTTTCAGGAAGCAAACCGAACCGATTCCAGTGCTCGGATCTCATCGAGATTCACAACCGAACACTGGGGGGGGAGTGAGAAGGGTTGACACCGAGGTCGACATCGAGCCTCCCAACCGAGCTTATCTATCCGACAACCGGGGACTGATGCCCGAGGACTAGATTTAGTACATTGTAAATTAGCCCGATAGCGGCATGTTTTAGTTTGAAGTTCGTTAATTCGTTTTTTACCCAAGGTCCGTCCCGACTTGGTTTTATGTACATAGCCTTTTGGCTCGTTGATATTAATAAAGCGACTTCGGGTACTCTCATTCTATCCATGTGTTATTACTTGAGCCGCGCAATGCATCGACTCGAGGACGAGACGTCGTCCTAAGTTCGCATCGGTCAAATTTTGCTTAAAATCTTGCAAGCATATCATTTATTTTCAAAAGTGTTCGATACACATGAAAAATCAACACGCAAAATTCACAAAGCGATCTTTCATTAAAAGCCCGAAGGCTGAAGCTATATACATCCAAAAATGACCCGAGGGTCAAACATAAGTACAAAGGCCCGAAGGCCAACATCCAAAAAAGGCACGAAGGCCTCAAAAATGAAAGACATCAAAAGTTTACTAAGGCAACGCCCCATCGGCATCTCCTGCCCTCTTCGGCACTGTCGCTTTCATCATCTGATCCTTCGCTTGAGGGAAGTTCCACAATTCTTTGGGCCTCGGCGGCAGCCTCCCTTGCTTTGACAATCTCGTCCTCAAGCACGATCTGCCCGGCCTGAACCTGCTCGAGGGCACCGAGCCTGGTCTTGACCACGGCCCATGTTTCTTCAAATTTGGCCCTTGTTGATCTAACCTCGGCCCGCTCGTTAAGGTGGGCAACCGCCTTTCAAGCTGGATATCTTGCCCGAAGGGCTGGCACTTCGTCCACTTGGCTTGCAGCTCAAGAAGTTTGGCGTTATATTCCCCGAGCTTGCCACGATACCTCTCCCCCGCCTCAAGGACTTCGGTCTTTGCCCTGAACAATTCAGCTTCAAGGCGGGCATTCTCAAGACTGAGCCTCGAGCGTTCAGCCGTAAACTCGTCCGTCGCAGCTCGAACACGAGCCTCGGAGGATTCTGCAACCGCCCGAAGGTCGTCCTCAGCTTTTGCCGCCACCTCGTTGGCACGCTCCAACTCACTGTTCAGGATTGCGAACCGAGCTTCCAACTCGGCGACCTGCCCTGTTCAGGATTGCGAACCGAGCTTCCAACTCGGCGACCTGCCCTTTGAGGACCTTTTTCTGACCATCCCAGGCGGTAGCAGCTGCTTGAAGTTCCTGGGCTCGATCCCGTTCGAGGTGAACAGCTTGCAGCGCGAGGACAAAGCTCTGCGTTTGAAACGTATGTCAGCACTCGAAGTCTGGTAAGGCATACTATTTAAAAGGACACTAAAATTTACCCGAAGAGCAGAAGCGGCTGAAACACCCATCAAACTCATGGGATTGAGATTCCGAAGGGCATGAGCTTCAGCTGGCCCGAGCAGGCCGTCAAGAGACAGGATATCCTCTTTCGTGGCATCCAATAAGTTAGCATCAGGATATATCTCCAAAGCCCGGGCCGCGATGTTGGTAGGCTTCGGCGAATCCCTTGAAGCTTTGACCAAGCCTTTGATCAAACCCTCGCCCATTTTTGCCTTACCTTTTCGCCTTGTAGCCTCCCGGTCAGATTCTTCCACATGAATAACCTCGGTCGGCCCAGCTACTTCGACCCTTGCTTCGGGAACGGGCTCGGAGGCTGGATCTGGTCCTGCCTCGGGAACCAAAGGGGGGAGCTCTTCGTCACTAGGCTCGTCAACAAGCCCTCGGCGCCTAGTGACCAGAACCTCGGTAGCGGGGGCGGCAACCTCCTCAACTCGAGGACCTTTTGCCTTGGTCGCCCGCTTCGAATTTGCTCTTTTTCTTTTAGCACCTGGGGCAGGAAGAGGAGCAATTTGCGTAACGTAAGTGCGAGTTGCAGTGGAAACACAGGAAAACCTACTCAAGAAAATTTCACCTTGTGAGGTTCCTTGGCTCGAGGAATCCTTGGCGTTCTTCTCCTCGGTCAGCCTCCTAGCCAAAGCCGCCATCTTGGCAACCCCTAAGGTGACGTCGGTCACCAATTTCTCATTCTCTCTCTCTCTTCGTTTCTTGTTTCCTTTCTCTTCCTCCGCCTTCCACCTCCACCTCGGCTTCCTCTTCCTCGTCGGCCTCTCTCACGGCCTTGCTGGGGAGACCTAGGTAAGCAAAATGGAAAGGTGAAAGAAAGAGTAAAGTGAAATCTAGCAACTCGAAGTCGACAACAACTCACCGTGCCTCTTGCACGTCCATCGGTTCTCAGGCAAAGCGGCTAGCACCATCTACTGCCGTTCGGGGCGTTTTTTCGGCTGCATGACCTCGGTCACCCACCCGAGCAGGTTCTTCGGAGGCACAACCACCACTTTTTCAGCTGCAAATCAAAGAAGAGGTCGGTTAACAGTTGCGATAATCTCAAGCCAAAGGAAGAATGGAATTAAGCACTTACGCTGGGCATTCCACGCCTCGGGAAGCCAGGCTCAGCAGACAACAGACTCGTGGGAATGAGCACGAACCGATCGTTCCATCCTCGATCCCCATGGTCCTCGCTCTTGCTTAAAATTGCATATGAGCCCCGAGGCAAGAGAGCGACCACCCCGGCTTTGTGGAAATAGGGGTAGTAGAGCGAAATCAAGTGTTGAAAAGTAAAAGGCAACCCCGCGGCGTCACTCAAATACTCAAGGGCCTGGACGACCCTCCAGACCCCGGGCCCAAGTTGGGCAAGGCAAAGGTTGTAGGATCTACAAAACTTATCAATTATGGGGTGTACGGGCAGGTCAAAACCTATGGTGAAAGGGTAAGTAAAAACCAAGGAGTATCCTTCAACATGTGTAGACGCGGCCGAGCCAGGCGCCGGGATCCTAATCTCCACTTCGGGGCCCCAGCGGCAGTCTGCCCGAACCGCCGCAATCCTTTCCTCGGTTATGATACTCGGGGTAACGTGAACGGGGATGTTCCTTTTCTTCCCCTGCTGAGCATCCGATTGGGCGTGGACCTTCAGGTCTTTTTCATTGTTAAAGCTCGAGGGGATGACCAACCGAGGGTCGATCTCCACCTCGAGTGGAATTTTCCTCTTTGACTTCTTCGAAGGGCCCGCCTCGGTCTCCCCCTTCGAGCCACTAATCTCGCTCACCTTGGCCGCTCCGACCGAGCCACCCACCTCCTTCACATCAGTGGCATCGCCACCCTCGATATCGTCACCCACATCCAAGTCCACGTACTCGCTGACCTCAGCTGAGCCGCGACCCGCCTTCATTTTACGTCTCAAGGGAGTGGGAGCAGCCGACGTGGCCTCGCCACCGTCTCCCGCTCCAGCCACCTGCAATGGTGGCACAGAGGGAACAGCTTCATCATTCACCGCCATGGCCGCAAAACGTTCCGCCCTTTCGCCGGAATCACTTGAGCCTTGACCAGAAATGGTAGCAGAAACATTGGTAGACATGTTGGGAGTCAGAGAACAAGATAGAGAGAGGTTTTGGATGAAAGGAATGGTGGTGACAACGGCGGCTGAAAGAGTCTGTTATTCTTCTTCTCAAAGCAAAATGTTAAGTGAAGATGAAAAGGGCAGAAGTGAAGTATTTATAGTGTTTGTACACGTGCAAGTAGGTGAAGCTAATGATGACTGAAACATTGGAGAAAATAAAAAGACGGCGTGACCGTTCAGAGACCTATCGCGAGCCGCCACGTAACGCGGAACGGCGACCCTACAGATGCACAACTTTTTTAAAATTCGTGGATAGGGTTTTGCCACGTCGACTTCCGCTCAAACTCATTCCACTCCTCGGCGACTTCGGCGTCTACCGAGGAGTGGGGGGACTATCTGTATTGGGTAAAAATTATCGTCTTCGGACAACACCTCGAGTTGGTAGACCGAAGAAAAAACGAGCTGGCGCTCCGAAGGGAAAATAATCGATCGTGGCTGAACCACCTAGGTCAACGCCGAAGGCGCGACCGAAGAGAAATTAAGTCTTGAACTTCGGGTTCACGGCACCCTATTCGGATAGTAAGGTCAGACGACCGAAGCCTTGTGGCAAGGCTTCGATTACCACCTCGGTCCCAACGGCTTTGCAGCCCACTACTCTACTCCACTAACTCATCCATGTTGCTGATCAGATCGTGGGAGGAATGGAAGCTGGTGATGGAGAACGTGGGCAAGGTCCCTAGGCCTATAAATAGAAGCTCATTTTGTATTATAAGCATTCAGAAACACATACCAAAAACTCTGTCCAAATTTGTACTGAACATCTATATATTGAAAGCAAGTTGTTTTACGCATTTTCGTCTATTTCGTGCATTATTTACCGCTTTGATACAAAGATTTGCTTATATTCGAATTCAAATTCAATTGTGTACCTAAAAATGATTTAGGCCCATACAACTACTAACTGATATTTTTATTTTTTGTTTATTATTGCAGGGTTATATAATTCATAACTTGTGTAATATGGATACATGGTAATTAGACAATTCACACATCTTTTCTTATTGTCCAAATATTAAAAGTAAAAACTTTAATGATAGTTACTCCGTATTCATGGAAGATGATCTCATGATTACAGTTAAATAATAGTAGGTTGAACCTCATGAAATGCCAAGTGGAGTATCTATTACCATCATTGTAAAATATTTTAGCTTTGAATATGAAAACAAGAAAATCTTGGATTAAAAAGTGCCACTTGAAAATGTTAAAGGGCAAGTTAGAATAATGAGGAAGCTTAAAGAGTCTTTTGTTAAATGTCACATTAAAAATTTATTAGACCGTTATTAAGGGCCAATGGTAACGCTTGGCTTGGACACCATTTTTGTGACCTTTTCTATGACCCACAAAAATAAATGAAGTTAGAAAAGTCATCAGGAGAAATTAAATTGACACTTGTCTATAGCTAAACGATTGCCTAGAAGCTGGAAAGACCTGACCGAGTCACCGCGTCTTGGAAAAATCTACAAGGTGTTTTTCAGGTAAGGGTTACTCGGGGGAGGCGTTGACTGACTCTCTTTTTGGGAGATTCCCTAGTCTCGACATCATTTTGATATTACTTATACTATCATTTTGATTGCTTATACTATTACTCCACCGTTCCACTTTATGTATTATAGTATGATTCGACACAGAGTTTTAGAAATAAAGAGACTTTTGAAATTTTTGGTCTAAAATAAAATATAGATGTTTGTATGGTTATAAATTATTTCATTAATGGCAAAACTGTACTTTGAAGTTAAATTGTTACCTAATTTAGAATGCTGCTATTCTTTTTGGAACAGACTAATAAGGAAACGCCGCTGTAAACAACAAATTTTTGATCCTGAAAATAATAATCAAGACAAGAAATATTGTCACAAAGAATATTTGATTTCAATAAAGTTGATGTTACAATCTCTATTTCTCCTCCGATTCTTCACAAAAGAAAATAAACAATATTTGAACTTGATTTGAAACTTGATTCAAGGGCTTGGAATGCTTGTTCTTGAATCAGCGTCTTGAGTTCTGATTTGTGCTATCGTCACGAACACTTGTACGATTGTCACGAATGACGATTGGATTCTTCAACTTTAAACTTGAACTTGTTTGTTCTTGAACTTGAAACTTGGATGAACTTACTTGAACGCCAACAACTTGTAGAATCAGCTCTTTGGGGGAACTACGTTTGGAGCTGTCACTGGGGTTTTTCTCATTCTTATCTTGCCCTAATTCCTTTAAATCTGCAAAGACTCTTCTCAAATCCTAGCCAAGTAAGTAGTCATCTATTCGACTATACCAGGCCCTTGGTACCTGTTTAAGGCCGTAAAGTGCCTTTTTAGCCTATAAACCTTGTCCTCATTACCTTTCACCACGAGCCCTCGGGTTGCTCGACATAAATTTCTTTCTGAAGAAAACCATTTAGAAACGCTGATTTGATATCCATCTGGTACACTTTCCAGCCTAATTGTGCAGCAAGAGCAAGAAGTAACCTGATTGTGTTAAGCAGAGCAACTGGTGCAAATGTATCAAAATAATCAACACCAAAAATTTGTGCATATCCCTTAACCACAGCCTTGCTTTATGCTTGTGATTGAACCATCAACATTTTGCTTAGTTCTAAACACCTATTTCAACCCAATTACCTTTTTTCTTGAGGTTGATAACCAAGTTCCCAAGTTTTGCTTCTTTTCAATCATGAATAACTCCTCCTTCATTGCAGCCACCCAATTTTCATCATTCTTGGCATCGTTGTACCGGAAGGCTCACAAGCTGCTACATTACATCTCTCATATATATCAGAGAGGTAATCGAGTACCTCGAACTGGATGATCATCACCCATCTCATCTTGCCATGAGGGTGATATTTGCCTTTCAGGACTCTAACATGAAACTTCTTCGCTGAATCTTCCCAACACCACTCTTCATTCTCTATAAATAAACATCTCTACTGATGATTATTTTATCCGTTTGTGGTTGGAAGATTTTTGTATGCCTTTGAAACTGTACTAGCCAATGAAGATGCCTTGAATAGTTTTTATCTAGCTTATCTCGTTTTACTTGAGAACATAAGAAAAACAAAGACAACCAACACTTTCAGAAAGTTTATTGATGGTTTGAATCCATACCAATGACACGACCCGAATCTGGTTAGGCCGTGCGGGCACCCGACATCCTTCCCTAGACCCGTCGGGCGAACCCTTACCAATTAATTAGGCAAATAAATATAATTCCATTCATTAATAAGAACAAGGCTTAAAAAAACACTGACATACTGATACCTCTAAGCTGTACAAAAGAAATTACAGCTGACTACCCAACATACTAGGTTTAGGGTTATCCAGACCAGACATCTAAGAGTACAAAGAAGACAAATACCTCCTGAAGGAGCAAAATGCAACTGAAATAATAACCAATAAACTGGTGGCCATCCGGAATAAAAGCTGGCTCACCCTGACAGCTGAAGTCGTCTTCGCTCCTTCACATCGTGGCGAACTCAATCCTGGAGCGAACCTGCCGAAACGAAATAGATAGAAAAAGAAACAAACAACAAACAAGGGTGAGTCAAAGGACTCAATAAGTGGGGCAGACTAGCCACCTCAAAGAATAGGATAGCTAGCCAGGGAGAAGAACAGATAAACCAAATTTCTTTTATTTAAATTATAAAAAGGTAGAGCCAGATAACAACCGAAAACACGTAAGAAACTTATAAACTCAACCAAGGATGCGTGCCAGAAACATAACAACAAATAAGAAATGCACATATAAGCAGGACAATAGTTATGTACCACAAGTTTACACAATGGTATGAAATAAAATGAAGTGAGATGAAATGAGATGAAATATGATGCGAAGGGTCACATGTGCCCGTAATCCCATCCCGAAGCGGAATACCCCCTGCATTCGAGGGGAATCCAATCTGATAACCAACTGGAGCGGAATACTCCTGCTCCTGGGGCGGAATACTCCTGCACCCGATATAATATAAACCAGAGGCGGAATACTCCTGCACTCTCTTGGGGCGGAATACTCCTGCACCCGATATATGTAAAGCTGAGGCGGAATACTCCTACACTCAATATCTGACATAAGAGCGGAATACTCCTGCTCTTGGGCGGAATCCTCCTACCCTCAATGTGATACAATGGAGCGGAATACTCCTGCTCCTGGGGCGGAATACTCCTGCCCTCAATATGATACAATGGAGCGGATCCTCCTGCTCCTGGGCGGAATACTCCTGCCCTCAATATGATATGCAATGTAATGCATATGAATGCAATGTGATGCAATAACCCTTCACCGGCGCGGGACTCTCATCGACAACGGGAAGTAGATGCCAACTCGCAGCCAGGGTACAATGCTCAAATCCTCAATGCAATACCAACAATAGGACATAACATATAATATATAATATAAATCCAAAGCTAAGGCGTAATGAGTACGCCTATCGCAGCTACACACGTAAGAAATACGTGGTAGAAAATCCACGAGGCCAGGTGCCTCCACAAATTATGTCGGCCATATGTCTTGATAGCCATACAGCACTCACCATTCAGGCGAGAGTGGCATATTTAAGCCAACCGACCCTTTTTCTTATTTTCTGGCATTTCTTTACCTCACTGCATTTTTTTCGTTCACTGTTCTCGTGTCGCCTTTGATTTTCAATGTTTCAGCTCGTCATTCAATCTTTCAATGTTGACCCACCGCCATTCATTTCTTTAAACGTCAATCTTTCATTTTTGTCTTTTGCTTTTGTCTTTTTTTTTTTCATTTTATTTTCTTTTTTTTATTTTGTTTTCTTTTCATGACAAAAATTAAAACGGTATCCTACGATATTCAAAATAATTCCAACTTTTGCATACAGTTATACAAAATATGTAACATATTCGCGAAGGCGGATCTCAAATCAGACTCCCGAAACTCAAGATGCGAATTTAAATGAAAAGAAGTCAAATTATTTAACTTTCGGCATTTTAGCGGAAACTAGCCGAACAACATCGAAATTCACTTTCGAAAGTTCAAAAAGTCACAAATAATCATACGAACCTAACGGCGCTTTCGGATTTCGAATCGGAGCTCATTCGGCAAAAACCGAGCTCGAAAATCTCTTTTTAATATTTATTGCCAATAAAAACTGAAACCTTCTTCCGATGCCTACCAAACGAGGTCTGATTTAGCTCAAATTTTACAGACGGTCCTAATGGACATTATGAATATTTTAAAATTATCGGCACGCCAATCGGAGTCCTAACTTCCGAAACGACTGACCGAGGTCGTTTCATTCTCCTCCACTTAAACTCTCGTTCGTCCTCGAACGAGCCTAAGTCAAAAAAATTCGCACAGATAACAAAGAACTTGCACGACCTTCCTAAACTACTCCACGGACATATCTCTTATTACAGGATCAATTATACGCACATCGTACTTTTGGAATAAAATATCTGGATAATATTAATACCATTGCCCAGCTTATTCTAACTAAGCGATCCTTCCTCGATCACGGAGAGAGTTCTACATTTTCGAAGCAAAGATACACGAAACTTTGAATGGCTAACATGATTCAGCCGATAATCACCTTCTTCGATATACCTTTCGATATAGAACAGTCGATGAAACTAAGAATTAGCTACGCTTGATAATGGGGAACTTTTGAAGTACCTTGTCACTACACTATAGAAGATTTGATGCACACTATATTATTTTTATGAACGCACTATGCAACATCTCAGTTGATGTTAGTGTTGTTCCGCAAGCTCCTTGTAGGAATGTAGTTACTCATATCCTAATGTATGTCAAAGGTTCATCTGAACAGGATCTATATAAAGATAAGGATCAGGCAAATACTTCTGGATAGTATGATTAGACCAAGAATGATCTTCAGACCTAACATCTACCTCAGGGTATTGTCGTTGATTGGAAGTATTATGACTTGAAAAAGTGAAAATAAAATAGACTACAGTTGGACCATGAGCTGAGGCAGAATACCGCAACAACGTTGAATACTGAGCCACTTATAACGCTAAAGTAATTTCTTAAAGAGTTGAGGTGTGAAAGAGATATACACACCAACGATGGATTGTCGACAAGCTGCACTAGACCTTTAACTCTAAATTTCTGTGAAGTAAAACAGCGTCAGTATGAGGATCCAGTTCTAGTGAATACAGACAGATCGCCAAAAGAAAACTGGAGTCACCATATAAGGTTACTACTGACGGTGTTCTCATGTATAAAAATAGACTTTGTGTCCCTGATGTTACAAATTTACGTGGACAGATTATGATAGAGGCACATTATTCCAAATACACTGTTCATCCAAGTTCGACTAAGATGTACCATGATCTTAAGCAGATTTATTGGTGAACGGAATGAAGTGTGACATAGCAGAATTTGTGGCTCAATGTTTTAATTAGCAGCAAGTTAAAATCATGTCATCTTCCAGACTTTATGCTTCAGCAGATAGGTACGTATATATGATCAGGTTGTCAGCTTATCTCTGTCATTAATAAATTATTAGTGGGTTTAGCAGTGATCGACACTCATTGTAGATTTCTGTCGTGGCCTTACTTTGGGTCGTGAGGAAAGTGGTATCAACACCTCAGAGATTTATATTAGCATTCAGTATTTGGAGGAAGACTCCTCCACTTAAAGCAAAAACTCATGCAGCCATTTGAATAGGAATAACGATCCCGCACAGTCTGCTGGACTAAAGAAGATTTAGCTAAAAGTTGAACGTAGGCAGACCTAAGCTAGCAAACTACCCTTTCGAGTTGCCAAACAGCTGCAACTCTCGAGTTCACACTCCATACCTTTGCCGTAAACACCACCGCCTGATGGATGGTACTTCTATATAAAAATTTCGGCAGGAGTTTCCCCTGAAACTGGATGATCCGCAAACAGAACAGCACTATACTATACATGGGAATGGATACCCGGGTAAACTGATAACATAAACATGTTAAACGGATAACAAGATGAGACAACTGGACCAAAACAATAATATGCTTCCAAAATAATAATATGCTTACCCGGCCACAATAACACGTACTCTGGCTCAACACAGGGAACGTCACAAGCGGCTACCAATCGCCCAAGCTCACTAGTGCCGGACGAAGAAGAAATGGAAATAGATCGAGGATAGATATAATTAGAGCTTCAGAAAGTCATCTTCTTATTTTCTTGACTACCAAAGCTAGACTACTTTCGCGTCAAGCGAGCCAAAAAATCGCAATTGAAGAGATAGACATTAAATAAGCTTTATGGAAAAACATCCATACCAATTTAACCTCCCAATAAGAAGGAAACTCTGATAATTTACCAGAATACCCTTTTATAACTTAAACAAGCTCATAGAATAACATGACTTACTAACATTTCGAACCAAGAGGAGACACATAGATCGAGTATTACTTGTTGATCACTTTACACCAGAAGAAACAATGACACTCCTGATGGTGATAAATAAGAATCCCATCATCCTACCAGCACTGAGTTCCAAAGAGAGGTAGACTGACTTGACATTATAACAGAAGGTGGCACAACAGGATGCCAAGCAACAATAGCGACACTCACTGTCAAATCTCTCATATTTAGGTTAGATAAACTAGTAGGGTCTCATAAATGCCAGGAATAAATCGTATCAGAAACTCACCCCTCTACCGCAACCAATTCTTAATTACGACAATATCCAAGGAAACCGTCGAAACATGATAGACACACCATTTCCAGATCGATCGGAAAGATAAATCTTACTTACAGATAAGGGAAGAAGAAACACACGGGCCTACTACATCGGATGCCTCAGCATCCTGTCAGACTGGCAGTTCATAAAACTGCCTTTGCGGCTGAACTAAGCCGCTACACTGATAATTACTTCTAGAAGAACCACTACTACTGCGCTCTCGACCTCTACTGGATGGTGGCATTTCTCTGATTAATTAAAATTTACATGAAATTCCTGCGACTGTGCAGGTGCCTGAGGGCAAGAAGAAGGACGATTGTCTACTTGCTGGAGTAAGGAAAAACTCCTCAAAGGATAACCAGACTCATGACAGTGATAACACCCTTTCCCTGAAAATGGTAGCTGGAAAGATTGTCGATAGCTATAAAGAGAAAAAACTGGGTCTAATCTTGATGAACTACTTGCACACTTTGAGAATCACGCTCTACAAGCTGAGATAACCTGGAAGTGACTTCAAAAAAATAATCAGAACACTTACCTCCAAATGAGGTACCATGGTTGCCACCAGGGCCACGAGATTTCTTGCTCTCCCGCCCTAACTTACGGTATGCCTCGAGCCTCGAGCAATATCAACAACAATATCAAATGAAATCCCGACCTCAATCTCTCGAGCCATCTGGGATCTCAAGGAAAAGAAAGGTCATCAATAAATCTTTGAATCTCTCAAAAGGCTCATGAACTAGTTCAAATGCATATTCGGCCATTTTATGGAATTCAATCTTATATTCTGAAACACCAACAGGCTAACCGACAGACTACCCTGTCCAATCCACTTGAACTGACAACATTTTTCATCTTGTTAGCTACTCGAAAGGAACTTTTTCCACGAACCTAGAAGAAAAATCGAACCACGTTACTAATAAAGAGAGGCCCACCAATTCAAGGCTGGACCCCTGAAACTGGAAAGAAAAATAATCAACACCATACCGCTTGATATAATCAAAAGCCTGAAGGATACGCTGGCATTATTTTATTTTTTAAAAAAAAATCACGAGGTTTATCTGATGCATTGCTTAAGAATATCGGAAGGTTCAACCGCATAAAATAATGCAACCTCTTTAGGCACTCGGACCGAACTGATACCTCGGCTAGCTAACCAGCCAGAACAATTAGAGGCACAACACATGCTGCCTCCGAAACATACTTTGTTGCGGCAACATTAAGAACTGGAATAGGAGCTCCCTGAGATTGAACGTCTCCATTTGCGGCAACCTGATAGGCTGCCTAACGAATAATAGGTTCTAGCGGTATCTGCGCGCCAAAATTCTCGTAAAATCATCGTAGATAGCCAAGGGAACCACAAGGCCCTGCTCCCATGCCCATCGCGAGCTCGTACAATTGGGACCTCCGTAACTAGATCGTCAGCACAATCAAAATAACTCGGGGCTTCGTCAGTGCTAGCCCAACGCTAGACTGCTTCGTCTTGAACTCATACCGTTTGTTGATTTATCGCACAAGGGTTCACAATTACCACGAACGAATTAGCGAAAATACTTTTGCATCTTAGACCGACGGAAGATCAGAAAAAAAAGGAAGTGAAACTTCCTAATGCCATCATAGCCCCTCGTAGATAAGTACGGACGTCTACGTACCCATCAGCGAGACTCTACTAGACACTGTCTTAGTCTGGATAGACACTAAACTGGGCTCTGATACCAACTGACACGACCCGAAATCTGGTTAGGCCGTGCGGGCACCCGACATCCTTCCCTAGACCCGTCGGGCGAACCCTTACCAATTAATTAGGCAAATAAATATAATTCCATTCATTAATAAGAACAAGGCTTAAAAAAACACTGACATACTGATACCTCTAGCTGTACAAAAGAAATTACAGCTGACTACCCAACATACTAGGTTTAGGGTTATCCAGACCAGACATCTAAGAGTACAAAAGAAGACAAATACCTCCTGAAGGGAGCAAAATGCAACTGAAATAATAACCAATAAACTGGTGGCCATCCGGAATAAAAGCTGGCTCACCCTGACAGCTGAAGTCGTCTTCGCTCCTTCACATCGTGGCGAACTCAATCCTGGAGCGAACCTGCCGAAACGAAATAGATAGAAAAAGAAACAAACAACAAACAAGGGTGAGTCAAAAGGACTCAATAAGTGGGGCAGACTAGCCACCTCAAAGAATAGGATAGCTAGCCAGGGAGAAGAAACAGATAAACCAAATTTCTTTATTTAAATTATAAAAAGGTAGAGCCAGATAACAACCGAAAACACGTAAGAAACTTATAAACTCAACCAAGGATGCGTGCCAGAAACATAACAACAAATAAGAAATGCACATATAAGCAGGACAATAGTTATGTACCACAAGTTTACACAATGGTATGAAATAAAATGAAGTGAGATGAAATGAGATGAAATATGATGCGAAGGGTCACATGTGCCCGTAATCCCATCCCGAAGCGGAATACTCCTGCATTCGAGGGGAATCCAATCTGATAACCAACTGGAGCGGAATACTCCTGCTCCTGGGGCGGAATACTCCTGCACCCGATATAATATAAACCAGAGGCGGAATACTCCTGCACTCTCCTGGGCGGAATACTCCTGCACCCGATATAATGTAAAGCTGAGGCGGAATACTCCTACACTCAATATCTGACATAAGAGCGGAATACTCCTGCTCTTGGGGCGGAATCCTCCTACCCTCAATGTGATACAATGGAGCGGAATACTCCTGCTCCTGGGGCGGAATACTCCTGCCCTCAATATGATACAATGGAGCGGAATCCTCCTGCTCCTGGGGCGGAATACTCCTGCCCTCAATATGATATGCAATGTAATGCATATGAATGCAATGTGATGCAATAACCCTTCACCGGCGCGGGACTCTCATCGACAACCGGGAAGTAGATGCCAACTCGCAGCCAGGGTACAATGCTCAAATCCTCAATGCAATACCAACAATAGGACATAACATATAATATATAATATAAATCCAAAGCTAAGGCGTAATGAGTACGCCTATCGGCAGCTACACACGTAAGAAATACGTGGTAGAAAATCCACGAGGCCAGGTGCCTCCACAAATTATGTCGGCCATATGTCTTGATAGCCATACAGCACTCACCATTCAGGCGAGGAGTGGCATATTTAGCCAACCGACCCTTTTTTCTTATTTTCTGGCATTTCTTTACCTCACTGCATTTTTTTCGTTCACTGTTCTCGTGTCGCCTTTGATTTTCAATGTTTCAGCTCGTCATTCAATCTTTCAATGTTGACCCACCGCCATTCATTTCTTTAAACGTCAATCTTCATTTTTGTCTTTTGCTTTTGTCTTTTTTTTTTTTCATTTTATTTTCTTTTCTTTATTTTGTTTTCTTTTCATGACAAAAATTAAAACGGTATCCTACGATATTCAAAATAATTCCAACTTTTGCATACCAGTTATACAAAATATGTGTAACATATTCGCGAAGGCGGATCTCAAATCAGACTCCCGAAACTCAAGATGCGAATTTAAATGAAAAGAAGTCAAATTATTTAACTTTCGGCATTTTAACGGAAACTAGCCGAACAACATCGAAATTCACTTTCGAAAGTTTACAAAAATCACAAATAATCATACGAACCTAATGGTGCTTTCGGATTTCGAATCGGAGCTCATTCGGCAAAAACCGAGCTCGAAAATCTCTTTTAATATTTATTGCCAATAAAAACTGAAATCTTCTTCCGATGCCTACCAAACGAGGTCTGATTTAGCTCAAATTTTATAGACGGGTCCTAATGGATATTATGAACATTTTAAAATTAGCGGCACGCCAATCGGAGTCCTAACTTCCGAAACGACTGAGCGAGGTCGTTTTCAACCAAGCTTCAAAAGGAGTTCGGTCCTGTAATGCCTTTGTAGGAAGCCTATTTTGGAGAAATACTAATGTAATTGCTGCCTCTGCCCAAATTTCTTTCGTAATTTCTTCTCGTGCAGCATACATCTGGTCATTTCCATAATATATCGGTTCCTTCTTTCACTTACACCATTTTGTTGCGGAGTATAAGGCGTAGTAAGCTAATGATTGATCCCTGTTTCTTCACAAAACTTATTGAACTGTGAGAAGTGTATTCCTTTCCATTTTCTGATCTTAGACACTGAATTTTACAGCCACTTTCATTTACCACTTTTGCTTTGAATTTCTGAAACACATCAGCAGCCTCTGACTTATACTTGAGAAAATAAATCCAACACATGCGGGTTAACTCATCAATAAAAATGATATAGTAAAGATTACCTTTTAGTAAGGGAGTCCTAAGGTCCCGCGATGTCGGTATGAATCAATTGCAATTTGTTTGAGGCTCTCCAAGTTGTCTTTAGAAACGGAAGTCTGATTTGCTTTCAATATTGACAAGCACGACAATTTGAAGAATTAACTTCCAAACAGGTAAGTCCTCAATCATTTTGATTTTTTGCATTTTAAGCAGCTCGTCATAGTGATAATGACCGAGTCTCTTGTGCCATATCTCTGCAGCACCTTCTTTGGCTGAAAAAACTACATGCTCCTCCTCAAGTGGATCTAATGAGAAACTTTTTTCCCTCATTTATGCTTTAAATATTTCGTGATCTGAGACATCCTTGATCAAGCCATGTTTATCTTCAAAAAAAACTTTGTAGCCTCTTTCTATCAATTAACCAACACTTAGCAAGTTTTGGTCTATGTTAGGTACATAAAGCACATCAGAAATTGTTTTAGTACATGAAAGACTTGGAATAGAAGTGGTTCCTTTTCCTTTTACAACAATATGTTCGCCATTACCTATTCTGACTTTCTTAATAGTTGTAGGCTTCAGATCCTTAAAGAGAGTCATGTCACTTGTCATGTGGTTAGTGAATCCACTGTCAATCATCCAACACCTACTCGACGATCTACTTGAAAAACATGTAGTGACAAAGAGTTGATCTTCCTCCTCTCCATCAGCAATTTAAGCGTCCGCTCTTGTTGTTGCCCGTTGTTCTTGCAAATAATAGCTTCGTGCCCAAGTTGGTTGCATTTATTACACCGAGCATTAGGCCTTCTCCAACACTGGTATGGTGGATGGCCTTTCTTGTTACAATGCTTAAAAGGAGGGTAATTTCTCTTTGAGTTTCCTGCTTTACCTTTTGTGGTATTTGCTGGAACGCCTTTAACAATTATTTGCTGAACCTTCTTATCTTTCTTCTTTTTGTTTCTGCCACCATTTTGATGTTTGACTGCCAGTGCTTCCTTACTATTTCCTTCTTCTCTCATAACCTTCGCTGCTCTTGAGCCTGCAAAGCGTTTAACAACTCTGATAGGCTAATCTTGGACAGATCCTTGGTGTTCTCTAAAGTAGTTATGGTTGCTTCGAATCTTTTTGGCATAGTTACCAGAACTTTTTCAACAATTCGAGAATCAGCAAACTCGGAACCAAGCAATCTTACCCTATTGGCTATGTTCAACAGCCTTTCAGAGTAATCTTTGATTGCTTTAGTTTCTTTCATCTTTTGCATTTCGAAGTCTCTTATTAGATTCAACACTTGCATACCTCTGATTCTTTCATCTCCTTCATATTCTTTCTTGAGATAATCCCAAATGGCTTTGGCTGACTTTAGATGCATAATTCGATTGAAAATTGAAGAAGATACCGCTGAAAATAGACAAGCCTTTGCCTTTGATTTTCTGGATTTCCTGTCTTTATGGTTCTTTATTTGTGCCATAGTTGGATTGTTAGGTAGAGGAAGAACTAAATAATCTTCTTCGATTGCCTCCCACAGATCCAATGCATCTATGTGAGTTTCAATCTTTACGGCCCAGATTTGATAATTTTCACTATTAAAAACAGGAGGTGCCATTGTTGCGAAATTTGATTCTGCATCCATGCTTGAAATCTTTTTTGTTGATTTCAGTTTTTTGTTTGGTGTAACACCCATAGATCCCTTAAGGAAAATAAGCCCTGATATCAATTGTAAGTTTTAGAGTATGAAGAACAAAAAAAGCGCAGAGAAATCTGGAGAAACAAAAGTACATTTATTATTATGAAACATCAGAATTTAAGTAGAGTTTACATTCTCAACTGAAAATAAGAAATCAACTCCTAAAACTTAGGGATAAGATAATCCTAAATAACTGCTAAAGACAGTAAATAACTGCTATTATACTACTGCTTGCAGCTCTTATTGCATTTTTCTAACAGTTGATTCATAGAAGAATGCCAGTTGATAATTAGCCAACATACTGAAGGCAACCACTAAGAGACATGGATATATTTTACAACTTTCACTTGAAGATATGCATCTCAACTTGAAGATTTGTAGAATTTATCAAGCCTTCTAGTTGAAGACTAGATACTTTGAAGGCTTCTACCATAAAACTTGAGATATATTCAAACTCACATTTGGTGATAAATCAACTTGAAGATTTATAGAATATATCAAATACTTCCAATGAAGATTCTTGCTAATGTATTGAAGACTGTCCATCAGAATATATCGGTTGAAGCTTCCAATTGGAGAAAATAAAGGTCATATATATTATAATACAATGTCAAAACTCTATGGCTGAAGATTTGATTCACTATGAGTATTTGCCCCCATTGGACCATCCACAAGATTATAGGATATGCATGTGAGCTTCACCAGACATACGAATGAATGACTTCATATATCAATATTTACTCAAATAACGTTGCACAAGAAGAACCTTCACCTTTATAACCAAATATCCTCAGATCTTTCAAGGTTCAAACATCACTTGGGATAGTATTTTTCTTTTTACTCAATCGACTGAACTTAGAGTAAACCTCTAAGCTGCCTACATACCTCGGTGGAGAGGATCAAGTCATTACATAGTTCAGATTAAACTTTTTTTTTATATGTGCAGTTTATACTCATGCAGACAAGGAGTAACATAAAGTTTAAGATCATGTATTAAGGAGCATTGCAACTTGAAAATATAACTCCAACTTGAGGAGCTTTGCAACCTGAAGATTTAGCTCGAACTTAAGGAGCTTCATGATCGAAGAGATTCATGACTTGAATATGTAGCTGGAATTTGAGGAGCTTCTCAGCTTGACAATTAACTTCAATTTGAGAAGCTTATATCTTTGACATTTCGCTCAAATTTGAGGAGCTTCATGACTTTCAGACGCAGCTCGAATTTGAGGAGCTTCACAAACTGAAGATTTGACTCGAATTTGAAGAGTTTTTTAACTTGATTTGTTTTTAGCTCGAATTTGTGGAGCTTTTTGACTTGAAGATGTAGCCCAAATTTGAGGAGCTTTCCAACTTAAAGATTTTTCTCCAATCAGATGACCTTTGCAAGTTGAAGATTTAGCTCAAATTTGAGAAGCTTCATGACTTGAATACGTTAGCTTGAATTTGTGGAGCTTTTTTTTTTTTTACTTGAAGATGTAGCCCGAATTTGAAGATCTTTTCAACTTAAAGATTTAGCTCGAATTTGAGGGGCTTTTAAACTTGCAGTTTAGGCTCGTGTGTTAAGGAGCATATTAACTTGCAGTTTAGACTCATGCGCAAAGGATCATAACAACTTTAATTGGTTATTTGATGGAGACTTAATTCGTGCTTGCCTTTTCTTCTTCCAGCACGATATCCCCTTGACGAGCGAAATCCATGACTTTCTCTTTGAAGATGAAGCATTTTTCGATGGGATGACCAATCAACCTATGATACTTGTAGTAGTTTGTATCATCAATTCTCCTAACTTCATTAGGCCACTTCATTTCGGGTAGTTTAATGAGCTTCAACTCGAGGAGTTCGCCGAACATAGCAGAGACATCGTAATCCAAGAATGGATATTTTTTTCTATTGCATTTCTTTCAAAGTCAGACTTCGATTTGATTTGTCTTTAATGGAAATTGACTTCACAATCTTCTTTCCATGTGCCTTCGTAGTGATGTTCAAGAAACTGGAATTGATATTCATGGACTCTTTTGTTTCAATTTCTTATTCAAACTTGCCCCCTTTGTCCGCTTCTCATTTGTATTCACCTTTGTAAGGCTCTTGGACAGGCGGTCGTAGGTTTCCACTTGCAATCATGCTCATTCCATATCATACGCATGGGTGACCAACTCTTCAAATGTTTTAGGCTTTATATCTTGCAAAATGTAGCAAAGACCCCAATGCATACCTTGAATGCATATTTCAATGCCAGATGTTTCACTAAGGCGGTCTTTGCAATTAAGGCTCAAACTCCTCCATCGATTGATATAGTCAATGACCAGTTAATCCTTCCATTGTCAGGAATTTGTAAGTTTAACCATGCTGACGATACGCCTTGTACAGTAGAAGCGGTTGAGAAATTTTTGCTCTAGTTACTCCCAACTATCAATGGAACTAGGCTCAAGATCTGTGTACCAATCGAAGGCATTTCCTTTGAGAGATCGAACAAACTGTTTGACACGGTAATCATCATAAGTTCCAGCATTATTGCACGTCTTAAATGAAGTGCCCTACATGTTGTTTTGGATTTCCTCTTCCATCAAAGTGTTGAAGCTTAGGAGGCTCAAGCTTAGCAGGCATCTTCAAGTTGTCAATTCTTTGTGTGTATGGCTTTGCATATGTGAGTGAAGACTTGGCTTGTGGCTCCACTTTATATTATAGTGCCTTCATTATGAAGTCTTTCAATTGATCAACATGAATCAAGCCTTCTGAAGAGATTCTGAACTCCTTGGCCCCAACCATTTGTCTTGTGGAGGATTCACCATTTTCTTTTGCTTCAAGAAGCTTCATATGTGCTTGGTTTGATTCTCCTTCTGCCATTCTCTCCACCATATTAGTTAACTTATCAATTTGAGCATCTTGATCTTGTATGTATTTTGTTAAGCCTTCAATTGTTTTGGTTAAACTTGCAAGTTGTTCTTCTGTGGTTGCCATCTTAGCATTTTTGAAATTTTAGAGTTGAAAAGAAGAGATGAGAGGTAGAGATCGTCCCACTGGGCGTGTCAAAATTTGTAAACAATAAATTTTTGGATCCTAAAAATAATAATCAAGACAAGAAAAATATTGTCATAAAGAATATTTGATTTCAATAAAGTTGATGTTATAATCTCTATTTCTCCTCCGATTCTTCACAAAAGAAATATAAACAATATTTGAACTTCATTTGAAACTTGATTCAAGGTCTTGGAATGATTGTTCTTGAATCGGCGTCTTGAGTTTTGATTTATGCTATTCACGAACACTTGTACGATTGTCACGAATGGCGAATTTGGATTCTTCAGCTTTAAACTTGAACTTGTTTGTTCTTGAACTTGAAACTTAGATTAACTTGCTTGAACGCCAACAACTTATAGAGAATTTGTAGACTTTGATCCACGAGCTCTCTTCTATCACTTATTATCAACTTTCTTCCTCCCTTTTTATACTAATGAAGACCTCTATTTATAGTAGTAGGGAGGTAGTTTTATGGTGATTTGATTGGTACACTTGGCGCAATCCTATTGGTCATGATTTGGCTTGATATGTCATCTCTTTCATGACACATGACATGATTTCACTGGTTCATTTGTGTGACTTGGATTGCCACGTAACTTGACACGTGGCACGGGCTTGGGCTTTGAGATGGACTAATAGCCATTTGGACCTTAGGCTCATCATTGGACTTAACTAATTAATCCAATTATACTAGTCCACTACATTTATTTGGTCTAATATGTATTGGATTTATTATATATCCATAAACTTTTATGAATTTAAAACCAATAAATTTTAATTGTCTACAGTTGTCATATAAATTGGAACGGATGGAGTATTTGTATAAGATATCAGTAAAATTTGATGTACGATCAGCACCTATAGACCTATAGAACAAAGTGAGGACTTGGTGGTTTGGTCGAAAGGGTAGAGCTTGTTGTTGTTAAAGTGCCTTATTAACTTGAGTTCGAGTCTTTCTCCAAGCATAATTTTTCAGCTGAAACTATTTTCCTTTCAAGAGCGCCCATTGCTTTAATATTCTGAATCCTCCATTGTATCGGACTAAGGAAATATCCTAGAAGAAAATGACATATAGTTGAAATTCTAACATGTTTAAAATATATACTCAACTAATAGGGTATTGTGTAAAAATTCGCACACATGCCACGTTTGCTAGTGGAATTTGGTTTGAGGCCACTTTTTTTATTAGTTTTGCATGAGAGGCTGCTTTTTGGAACTTCAATCCTTGTGGGCTGAACTCCACACCAAGAGGGTTGAAGTTCAACTTCAGCCCACCACAAGGGTTGATGTTTACGCATCTATGCCTAAAAGTGCAGCTCTTACGGTCTGAAGTTGAACTTCATTCCTTAGGCATGAAATTCTTCCTTCAAGGATTGAAGTTCTAAAAAGTAGCTTCTCATGCAAACCAATAAAAAAAGTGGATTCAAACCAGATTCTAACCAAATACCACTGGCAGATATAGCTATTGGTGCACTTTGCCCTGGTATTGTTTATGTAATTTTTTTAGTATTCATATCTTTCACTAAGTTTCCATTGATTCTAAAAAATTATGAATCCTGCACAATAACTTTTTTTCAAGTTATTTTACGTTTATATTGTCCATTTTAATGGAATATAAAACTTAAAATGTAAAGGAGATTAAAATGTTGTTGCCTTAAACTAAAGGTGTTTTGTAACATGCCAAAAGTATAATGAAGGGTATTTATGTAAATAATGTAGGGACATAATTGTAATTAGTTTAGCTAGGGTTTATTATTGCGTTTTGGGCCAACCCCATTAGCTAGGTTTTATACTTGTATATAAACCCCATTGATGAATGAGAAAAGAAGAGAAGTTCTTCACCCCAAAGGAGAGCCACCACGCTATTGATCGGAAAAGTGATCAGAATAGTGAAAACTTCTCCATAAAAGTGTGAAGAAAGAGTGTAGTGATGGTCGTTACAGGAAGGATCTGGTGTCACCATCGCCAGTGTTTATGTCGACATCGGGAATGGTCTGCGGTAGACGAGGTTGCGGTGTGACATGAAGTCTAATGTTGAAAGGGCGAGATTGGTTTAGACAGTCCTGAATGCCCTGAAGAAGACAAGTTTCAGAGGCGAAACCATTAAGCGACCCAGAGAGGGTTCTGTAGATATGTTGAATAAAAAAATGGAAAGTAAAGCTCGGGGAAAGAGCGACCAGGAGAGAGTTGTGAATTATGCCATGAATAGAGCAATATTCTCCTGGGGAAGTGTAAGGAACATGTGGAAAGGGGTGATGTGTCTGAATTTTGATCGTTCGGGACATAACCCAAACTATTTCTATGAGGTCATCGGGTATCCAAAGTGGTGAAAATTTGGCTCACGAAATGAGAATGACTCGTGCAATTGAGATGTTGTGTCGTCGACTGGTCATGGAGAGACCCGAGCAAATGTTGCTCGTGCGGTGACTGAAGTTGGATCTGGGAGCTCTGGTGTCCCCAAATTGAGTAGTGAACAGGTGCAGGTGCTGGTGAGTTTTTTGAATCAAAAGAAGTCAGACACAGCTGATCGAGTGAATAATGAGACGGCTAATGGTCCATGATAATTGATACTGGCGCTTCGAATCATATGATCGGAGAGTTGAAGGTGTTGAGCGATCTACAGGATATTGTACCAGTAGATTTTCCTAACGAAAGCAGTACCATGGCCACAAAAGAAGGGTCAACTTAGCTTAATGAACATATGACCCTCTGAAATGTTCTTTATGTGCCCGGAATGACATGAAATTTGGTTTTGGTGTCTCAATTAATCGATCAATATGATTGTTGTGCGGAATTCACTAATGGCACGTGTATTGTAAAGGGTAAGATCACGGGCGCATTGATTGGAATGGGTGAACTAACGTATGGACTGTACTACATCCGGACAATGTCATGGATGAAGGCTTTGAAAGTGGATGTTTTGGACTTATGGCATCAAAGGTTGGGACATCCTTTGATTCAGGTAAAAATTCTCTCCCATTTCAAGAAGTTAGGAGCTGTTGTGGTAAGAAAAATGAAAAAAGCATGCGATATATGTCATCGGGCAAAGCAGACTAGGCATATGTTTCCTTTGAGTGAAAATAGAGCCTTAGATAGTTTTGAGTTAATACATTGTGACTTGTGGGGTATAGGACTGAAACTTCGTGTGGTGCCTCTTATTTTTTAACAATTGTTGATGATTTTTCTCGAGTTGTTGTTGACACTTAATTTTGTCCCTCTTGTTTCAATAACCTTTTATCTGGACAAAATTGCACCAATAACAATTGCCATACATTCATTCTTATCCTGAGTCATTACCTCATGTACGCACACTAATTTAAGAGCATTTGTACGAACGACCGCAATTTTACAAAACTTACATATCTTGTCGTAATTTCTCACAATTATTTCTATTTTTAACAAAACTACCTAAATCATTTTAACCCCAAAATAATAGTCTTCTTAATTATTTAGCTCAAATAATTACTTTTTATGTCTTTATAATTTTTATAGGCATTTTATATAATTTTTTCTACGCATTTATACACATTTTATACACTTATATGAACTTTTATACACCACTTCTACACTGTATATACGCATATACATATGCACACATCACACCTTTCCACTTATACACATCAGCCCCATGTTGGTCCCACGTCACGCCTACGTGGCGTTATCCCAGTCGTCCACACGTATGATCCAACGGTTGGGAATTACATTACCATTTTTAATTATACCCAGATCCCAAAACCTCCAAAAATTTCTCATTTTCTCCTCTCACATTCAGCCGCCGTGACCTCTCGTTTCTCTCTCTATGAAAACCTAAGTCGTCAATGTTCACGATATTTTCCGGTCAATTTGACCGGCGAAATTCAGAGAAAATGGTACCATCGTGTTTCTCTCGTCATCCGCTGCAAAACCCTTATAATTTTGTTGACATTTGGACAAAGGTCAAATTTGACCTCGCGTCGACGAGAATTTCAGTTGCTGGAAAAGTCTCTGGCCATGATTAAATGGGTAATCTTGTCATTTTCTTTTTTTTATTCGTAGACTGTCATGTGACATTTCTGTTTGATTTTGATTCATTGTTCCATGCTTTAACAGGATTAATCGATTAGTTGGCATATGTTAATCAGTTAGGGTTAAATTTACTTATTTAAATAATTAATTTACTGATTTAAGTTGAAACCCTATTCTAAAAAGCTTGCATGACTGAATTTCCTACGTTCTAAGTTTGTTCCATGACATTTTGATTAAGCTCAAACCTTAGTACTCATGATAGTTCATCCACTTTGTTTTGCATTGAATTTAGTCTCTTAGTCTGTCAAAATACATAATCGTATGAGTTGCTTGGTTGGAATCTAGTTTCATAATCAGAAGAGGGTCAATGGGTCCAATTTGATATCTGTGATTGGTTTCTGATGGATATTTGAATGGAAAACAGTTGTGATAATTGATATAGTATCCGTTTGAGTTCAAGGGAACCTGTTAACACAATCAAAGGGATTCCAAACCTAAATTAAATCAGAATACTGTGGTAAACTGATTTGTGAACTTGGGCTTTTATTATTATCCACAGGGAATCAATCACGTTGGTTAGAATCCTGCTTGCCTTAGGTTTAGGGCTCTAATTGACTCCTATTTGGAAAGAGTACCTAAAAAAGGATCTTTTAATTAAGAAAAACTTTGTCACCTTAATTTCCTAACCTTACTTGTTCAAATTCGAGTCCCCACCCCTCACTATATAAACTGGCTATTCTTACTTACTTAGGACATAGTTTTACACACAACAAAACATACAGAATACTGCACTCTCTCTCTCTCTTCTGATTATCTCTCACCTAAATTGGGAATTTCTTGCTTCTTGTTACTTCGATTCCTGTTTCTTGCAATCAACATTGTCCTAGTATTGTTTCTTGTGTTTACTGCATCCCTTGACAAGGTATATCTCTAATTCTTTATCACTGATGCCTATATTCTATGCCTGCTTATACTTGATGTTCTTGCTTGCTCCTTCCTTGTGTATGCTGGCATGACCTGAAACTGTCTATACTTGTTTGAAACATTTTCATTCTATACTTTGGCTTTGGGTTCCTGTTGGAGCTCCTGTTGACTCTTATAACTGCAGCTTTGATTGGATGGCCATGAAAGGCCATACCAGCCTTCTTTTAGTTATAGATTTGGGACTTTGAGAAGTCTATCAGCTGCACTATGCAGTGCCTGCTTAAGTACAGTTATTAAAGTTCTAACAATGCCTAAACTCAATGGAAACAGTTCACTCTCTTTTCTGCATTCTTTTCCCCTTAGAAACTGTCCATGTTATGTATATTCATTAGGATTCCTGTTTGTATGTGCTTAAAATAGGGCACACAACTGCTAGGCTGTGTGAATGGCCACCTAGGGGCCTCTTCTTACCCCCTTCTCCTTCTGTGTTTGCATCATGACATCGCATGAAAATGTTGAAGTAGAAATTAGTGTGCAGGTATCTAGCATTTGAAATTAGTGATTTTGATGATTGAACATGACTCCTAAGCAACTGAACTTTAATATAGGACAGCCTTTTACACTTAAACTATTTTGTAAAGAATGAATTCTTTGAACATGGGCTATTTGTAGAAAGCATGCTAAAATCTGGACTGTTTTCGTAAAACTTAAACTGCCCCTCTTTTGCATAAATGATACAGGCCCAAAAGCAGTTTCAAATATGGCCTTTATGTGTGTTAAAATGATTTTCAACTTACTTTAATCCCCTATACACTAATCTAATAGTGTATATGGGAGTATAATGTATTGGGGTCGCCTATACGCTCTATTATATGTATTTTTCTAAAAATACTATCAATTACCCATGTATTTACATGCCTATATCTATATTTACGTGTGACATCCCCTTTATTTGTATTTATGTGCTTCTGTGAAACTCGTCTTTCGAATATAGCCCACTCACCTCTCTCTCTCTCTCTCTCTCTCTCTCTCTCTCTCTCTCTCTCTCTTTCTATATATATATATATGGCTAACATTTTATTTCAAAAATAACCCCCATTTGGGTTTTAACAAAATCTGAAATTATTTGTGAAAACTGCCTATCTATGCAAAATTAATGCTGAAACTGTGCGAATAGATCGCTTTTTAACACCCTTTTGTATATTTGACCTCTTTTCGATTAGGCATTTATGCTAGAGGTCCTAAACGTGATTAGGCGCGAAATATAGGCTGTATGCGCAAATTATTGAAGCCCAATTGTGTATATGCTACCTAGACTTGTCTAATTAGACTTAGTGTATAAATTGATTATGAAATTGACCCTTTAAGTTAATAATACATATGATAATATTTATAACTTTTTAAAGACATCCCAAAATATAGACTCGGGCGGGAACCACTTTTTGTGGGACTTGGGGAAGTGCCTAACACCTTCTTTCCCGAGTCACTTGGACTTCTTAAATACTGATTCTCTGAAACTAGATCGGTTTGATAAAGACCTGACCTTAGATGCTTAGGTGACCTAATACACCTTAGAAATCTATATTAGGTGGCGACTCTAACTCTTAACTCAAACGAGTGACCCAGTCAAATCCGAAACCTCGAATCGCTCCGAGTTGAGTTTGAAACCGGGTATGACAGTTGTATGAGTGTTCTTGTTGATTGATAAGAAAGAGATTGGATGGGCTTTAAGTTGTATGAGTGTTCTTGTTGATTGATAAGAAAGAGGTCGGACGGGCTTTGAGATATTTTTTTGCAACGGTCGAAAGACAATTCCATAAATATATCAAGATTGTTTGAAGTGATAATGGAACCAAGTTTACTAGTATGAGAGCATAGCTTCGGGAACAAAGAATCCTTTTTCAAACCTCGTGTGTAGGGACATCACAACAAAATGGACGAGTTGAAAGAAAGAATTGAAGCATTTTAAATGTAGCCCGGGCGCTCCGTTCTAAAGTACACTTACCGATTGAGTTTTGGGGAGAGTGTATAATGACAACTGTTTATTTGATCAACCGGACTCCTTCTTCAGTGTTGAATGGAAAGACTCCGTATGATGTCCTGATGCATGTGACACCGAATTATGATCACTTGAAAGTGTTCGGATACTTATGTTATGCACGCAATCACGAACGATTAAATGATAAGTTTGAAAGCTGAAGTCTACGATGTATATTTTTGGGATATCAGAGCTAGAAAAAGGCATGAAACTTGTATGATTTGGATACCAAAGAGTATTTATGTCTAGGGATGTTACATTCTATGTGAACGAGTTTCCATATGCACCAAAAGATGGTGGAAAACAGAGTCCGAGTATCAAAACCGTCCGAGTGGATGAAGTTGTAGAAGTAGAGAACAATTTCAAAGTGAGAGGGGTATTGAGATTCCCCCAGTGCATGTTATCGATGAAACCCAAGTAAAGGAAGAATTGAATCCAAACAATAAGGCGCCGAATCACAGTAGATTAAATCATGGTGTCATTCCCGGACACTTGGAAGTGGAAGTGATGGAAGAAGAGTTGGGCCGAGGGAAGCGAACGAAGACAGAGAGTGTTCGTTTGTGAGACTATGTAGCCAATACTGTTCAGAAATAGAGTCACTGTGTATCGACTTGTGTCCGACAGTCATAGTTCACCTGAGCTGCAACAAGCTTTAGGTGCCTCTTATACTTTGGCACACTATGTTAATTGTGATAAATTTTTGAAAAAGCATGCGTGTTTCCTTACATCCATAACAGAAAGGCATGAACCAGTGTCTTTTTCTGAAGCTGTGAATATGAAAAATGGCGGACATCTATGCAGCAAGAGTTGCAAGCTTTGGAAGCAAACAAGACATAGGAAATCGAGCGCTTGCCTCCGGAAAAGAAGGCGCTCGGATGTCGGTTGGTGTATAAGATTAAGTACAACTCTGATGGTACCGCTGAGAGGTACAAAGCTAGATTGGTGATCTTTGGTAATCACCAAGTTGAAAAAAATTGACTACACCGAGAATTTCACTGGTAGCTAAGATGGGGACTGTCCGTGTCTTCTTGGCAGTAGCTGCTGCTAAAAATTGGAAATTGCATCAGATGGATGTTCATAATGCTTTCCTTCACGCTGATCTTTATGAGGAATTTTATATGAAGTTTCCTCCGCGGTATCGAAATGATGGGTCCGAAAAAGTGTGTCGTCTTCGAAAATCTTTGTATGGTTTGAAGCAAACTCCCCGGTGCTGGTTTGCAAAGTTATCGGCAGCTCTGAAACACTATGGGTTTTGACAGTCATACTCCGATTACTCTTTGTTTAGAATGAAGAAAGGAAGTGTGCAATTGAGTTTACTGGTTTATGTGGATGATTTGATTATCTCCAGGACTTATTCGAAAGCTATATGAATCTTCAAGATGTATCTCGCTGTTTGTTTTCACATGAAAGATCTCTGACTGTTGAAGTATTTTGTGAGAGTTGAAGTAGCGAGGGGTCCTAAAGGGATTTTCCTTTATCAACCGACGTATGCATTAGATATAATCTCGGAAGCTAGCTTGTTGGGTGGTCGACCGACAGGTACACTAATGAAACAGAATCACCGGTTGGCACTTGCACGTGGTCGATTTATGAAAGATCCAGAGAGTTATCGAAGATTGGTTGGACGACTGATTTATCTATGCCTCACGCGTCCAGATTTATCGTATAGATGTGTTGTCTCAGTTTATGCAACAACCAAGGGTCGAGCACTGGGATGCAGCTCTTCGGGTTTTCCATTATTTGAAAGGATATCCGGGACAAGGTATTGTGATGAGTTCGAAATGTGATCTTCATTTATATGGTTTGTGTGATTTTGATTGGGCTAGATGCTCTTTGACACGCCGGTCTTTAAATGGCTGGTATATTTTTCTCAGAGACTTACCCATATCTTGGCGAACGAAGAAGCAAAATATTGTATCCAGGTCATCGGCTGAAGCAGAATATCGGTCTATGGATATGACCGTGTGTGAATTGAAGTGGTTGAAAGGAGTATTGTGGAGTCTTATGATAGACCATCAGTCTCCGGTTCGGTTGCATTGTGATAGTCAGGCAGTGTTACATATTGCTCGAAATCCATTATTTTACGAACGTACCAAGCACAATGAAGTAGATTGTCATTTTTTCTGTGATGAGATCATCGGAGGGACCGCACGTCCCGGACATGTGCCAACAGGCGCTCAGTTGACCGATATTTTACCAAAGCACTAGGCCGAACACAGTTTGATTATTTTTTGTGCAAGTTGGGTATTCGAAAACCCTCATGCTCCAACTTGAGGAGGGGGGGGGGGGGAGGTAATGAAGGGTATTTATATAAATAATATAGGGACATAATTGTAATTAATTTAGCTAGGGTTTATTATTGTGGTTTGGTCCAAGTCCATTAGCTAGGTTTTATACTTGTATATAAACCTTATTGATGAATGAGAAAATAGGAGAAATTCTTCACCCCAAAATTTGTGTTGTACTGTATTAATTTTAACAATCATTTGGATAATATGATTATAAACATGTCATATCATTCCAATACTTAATTGTCCATATACATGTAAAACAGTGGCGGAGCTAGCATTGATTCCCGGGGTTTGGCTGAATCCGTAGCTTTGGTCCAAACTCTATATTCTTCTTGAAAAAATTTATTTAAATTATACAAATTACTAATTTAGAACCTCCGGACCTAAAAGTTCTAACCCTGAACTCCCAAACATCAAAACCTGGCTTCACTTATGATGGTAAAAACAAAATAGCTAGTGTTATAAATTCTACTGGGTGTAAAAAGTGACGCTCTCTTTTAAACGAAAAAGAGAGAAATTTAAGACACATAGATGAGAGGGGTGTGTATAAATCACGTAGGTCCACTTTTTGTGTGGTTGTTGACCTGCAAAGCTTATAAAAGTCACCAAAAGATTAAAACGAATGGGGTAGGCATTTTTTAACGTGGCAAAAAGTTACCAGAAGGTGAAGAATGCTTAGGTCCAGCTTGTTTGATTTTTAGGGAAAAAAGCTGATAAAATATTAAAAAGGGAAAAACGTCGCCTGAGAGATTCGAACTCTCGCGGGGAAACCCCATGTACTTAGCAGGCACACGCCTTAACCACTCGGCCAAAGCGACTTGTTGATGTTTCGGTTTACTAGTTATATATTCTAACAATTATTCTGGGAATTTTTAAATAATTTAGTTATTTTTCACTTATTATGTTCTTATAATAATGAATGTACTGTTTACTAATAATTTTGGTCTAGAAATTAAGTAAAAATCTTTCATTTATGTATCTTACTTTGACTGGCCAATAAGTTTTCTAAGATTGTAATGAAGACTTTTGAATCTTGTGGTATTTAACATGCTGTCTATTTACTATTTGAATCTTGTGTTCTCAACCATGTTATGTCATTCCTATTAGGGAGTGTCATTAGTGACATATTCCTTAAATTGTAAAAATAAAACCTTTCAAAATATAAAAATGTGATATTTTTTTAAGAGAAAGAAAAACATTAGCAATATCAATTACAGTATGCAGAAAATAGGGAGCACAAAAGGAAAAGAAGGTTGCATGTTGGACCATATCAGTACTAAATTGAAGTCATGCAACAGGTCTCAACGCCATGAAAAAGGATTACCCGCACAAATTCTCCACCAACTAGCTGTATCGCTCTGGGATATTGATTACTTATATAGTATGTCTTTTCTTACTTTCGGTAAGTCATTCTCAGAATATTACTCCATGTTATATATAGCATCTAGGATATTATCTTATAAGTTGTATTGGCCTAAACTGTTCTTAGGACACAAATCGAATTTATATCGCGAATATAAGCAAATTTATGTATCAAAGTTGAAATATGAATAATAACAGACGAAAATATAGGTAAAAGAACGAGATTTCAATATATGCCAATGAGTACAAATTTTGACAGAGTTTCTTAATATATTTCTGAATAGCTACAACATGAAAATTAGAGTTATTTATAGATGAGAGGGGCCTTGCCCACGTTTCCCATGACTGGTCATACTCAGACCCACGTTCAAAACGCATGTTGGTGGAGTCAGTGGGTTGAAGTAGTGGGCTATTATGCCGCTGGAACCGGGGTGTTCCATCAAAGTCCAAATACATAACTTCGGTGGTGCAATCTTGCTGCTCGATCGAAGTGCATATGACCGAACCACAACTTGCGATTCGTCTTCGGTGATGGCCTCGATGCTCGACTTTGGTGATTCTATTGCTTGCTTCAATCTTCATCCTTAGGAACATCAGTTCAACTGGCCTCGGTTTATCCCACCGATGTGCTATCCGAGCACGTCGATTTTTACCCAATACAGATAGTCCCCCTGTTATTTTCCCAAGAGACACCACTGAAAGACCAGTTCATTCTATGTGTTCCTTTATTTATAAATTGCGGAATTAAGTTAAACAAGAGTAAATGAACACTGATTTTAGCGTGGAAAAATCCCTTGAACTTGGGGATCAAAAAACCACGACCTACTCTCTCAAATAGGATTTCAACTTCACTATTTGAAAGACTCACTTGGTTACAAGACTGCTCTTTTACTAACCTAGGACTAACTCTAATCCTATAGTGACCCCTTTCCCAATCAGTGAAGTTCCTCTAAGTAACAAGACTTGAACGACACGTACTATTACAGAACTTCTATGAAAGCAAATAGTACAACTTGATATATCCTACTACAGATGAACTAAGACTGAACATGTTCTTCACTTAGTTCCCTGTAGCCTAATGACTGCTCAAATACAATTTTGACTCCACAACGCTATAGCTTTTTTTCTCTCTGTATTTGTGCGTACTTCAATAGCTGAAGTGCTCCTTGATTTATAGTTCTGAAATCTGAAGAATCTTTAGCAATTAGAACTCCAAAGTCTCTATGATTTTAGTCCTAATTAAACTCCTTGCTTATCTTCAAGCTTTATCCTAATCTTATGCAATCTTTTCTTATCACGTTCAAATTTGCATAAGTATCAAGATAAACATTAGATAATAGGATAATAATTAATTTCCTGCTTAATTGATTTTGCAATATTATTTATTCAGCTGCCGTGATCTAAAGGAACAAGTCCTTAGATCTGTTCCTTCGTCATCAGTCAAAACTTCGAGCTTATTCAAGCTAACATTTCAACCCTTTTTGATGATGACAAACACGTAGACTTTGCTGCATACCCTTAATGTCCGTAACCACAAGTTTTAACTTTTAAAGGCCAAATTTGTAGAAATCAATTTTATCATTAAGGATCAGGTAATAAAAAAGGTTATAAGTCACACAAGCAAAATCATACTTACTCTTCCCCCTTTTGGCATCATTGAAAAAGGTTGCATAAGTTAGAATTACAGCTATCAAAAGAACAAGCAACTCATGACCCTAGATAGGCAACTCAGAATGCAAACATAATTTAACAAGTAGTATTGCATAAATATGATATTAGCCATCCAAGATAGTTCATTACCAGCAAAAATAATTAACACCAGGGGAAACATGAACATACGACTAAACTAACCAAAAACTAAGGAGTTTAAAGATTAGGAACTAGAACTAAACTAAATCCCACTGGTTAAGAGGATGGCTAGTGGTTTGGAGGGTTAGGGTGTTGGAAGGACCAGTTCCTGGAGGGGTACCCTTCATCATTTCAAAAATCTACTTAAGCATCCCCTCATTCATCTCCTTTGCCTTTGCAGCTTTAGTCTTCCAGAAATCCCTTTCATCCTCCAAACGTTCAATTTCAGCATATTGCATGTTCACTTGTTGCCTTAAGACTCTCACTGTGTTGTTCAGAGGCTGCTTACTTCCACCAATTGTGGGAGGTTCAGCCTGAACATGCAAATCACAACTTAGGAAAGTGGCCACTCCCAGTCTCTTCTTCTTAGTAGCCAGTTTCACATCCACCAAAGGAATCCCAAGCTTAGCAAACAGGTCAGTGAGAATAAAGCCAAAAGGCAGAGAATGCTTTTTCTCTCCAATAACCACCCTTGTTATCAGATGAATCATGAACCTAGGCCAGTTAATCAACTTTTCTGTGTGCAACAGCTCCATAAGGACCAGGTCCATGAAGCTAGCTATGCCTCTCTTTTCCTGTCAAGGAAACAGAATTTTGTTCACAAATTAAAGCAAGAGTTGGTGCTGTGGATGCATCTCACTTTTCTGCACAACCCTGGACTTTTCTTCATTGGGATTTTCTGTAAACTTCTTTGTCATTTCCAAATCAGTTAGGAGACCAGTTAGATAAGACACAACTAGCTTGATATAATCACTATATCCCTGTGAAGGGATACCAAGCAGTTCACCTAATTCCTTGGTGTCAAAACTGATGTCCTTGCCATTTACAGAGGTGGTGACCCTATCCTTACTAATGGAACAGTTAAAGAAAAGTTCTCTAACCATAGTCTTTGAACACCTTCCTGTGATCTGAAGGACCATATCCTTCCACCCCTGAGCTTCCAGTTTCTTAACAAGCCAAACCATACCTTCTTCATCTAAGCCGGACATCGCTCTTCCTTTCACCACATTCCTGGTCATAAAGTCATCATGCACAATAGGTTGACCACCTGCTTCTACAACTCCTTCATAATCACTCTCACTCTCTTCCCCAGCAGATTTTTTCGAATTAGAATCTGAGCTTTCATCAATAAAAGCTCTTCTTGAGGACCTGGTCCTTTTAGCTAACTGACCAGCCCTAGAAGCAGCAACAGCTTTCCTAGGAGTCCTTCTTTGAGATGTTTTCCTTTTCTTAGACAGAGGAACAACATCTTCCTCTAAAACAGGAGAATCACTCTCCACAACTATAGTTTCCTTTTCAACAGTCACAGGTTCTTCTACCTCATCAGAATCAACTACATGTTTCCTTTTTCCTTTTCTACTTCTCTCCATTGCAACATGCAGTCTCTCATCAGCCAACCTAGCACTTGCTCTAGCAGCTCTAGTAGAAGGAACTGGTTCCTTCTTTTTTGCAGAGCTTTCCCCTTGTTTTTTTTTTCTTAAGTGTAGGTTTATAACTTTCACTAATTTTTTTCAACTTGGCATTAATATCGGCTGCCATCTTAGGATCACTCAACCCTCTCTTTTTCAACTTCCTTTTCAGCCCTTTCAAATTCAGTAAATTGATTATTGAATTTTTATCCTCACTATCATTTCCAAAGACATCCATCATGTTAACATCATCCATGGGGCCTCTAGGAGCAGCCATGGGTGAACCAGCCTCTCTCATACTTGCATCTTCCCCTTGCTTTTCAGACACCTTAGTAATCTCTAAATTAGACTCAGTACCATCCGGTTCAACAATATTAATAGGTTCAACATAATTTACCTTGTATTCATAGAGAATCATTGCCCTAAATAAGTCCTCCATTTGTTCCAGTATGGATTCAGCTGTAGGAACGGATCCTTCCCCCTGAGTTTGAGACTCAAATTCTATTTCAGCATCAGGAACTGATCCTTCCCCCTGAATTTGGGGTTCAAGTTCTGAATTCTTAGGATTTTCAGGATTAACGGTGGTTTGCATGGGTGAAGATGAAGTGTTATGAGTTTCAGAACTTTGGGGATTTTGAGTTTGCATGGGTGAAGATGGTTGATTAGGGGTGGGATTTGAATCAGTGTTATGGGAGAGAGAAATTGCTAATATTTGCTTAAGGAGAAAATTCACAATTCTTTCTGAAATTTTTTAAAAACTGAATAGGAAATATGAATGGGAATTATGGGTTTATATAAGAAAAGAATTTGTGGTGGAGAGGGAGTCTTTTTCTTTGCCCGTTTTCAGTTTGTGATTAAAAAAGAAGTGTAGTCGTTCTAGGTTTCTCGAACGTTTCAAATAATTAGCCATTATGATGATGAGTTTAAGTGGGAGTCTAATCGCGGGACGATTTCTTGATGGGATTGTTGTATAGAAAATAGAGATTGAGTGGGATTTAAGCTTATCTAGTTACCTACGCTTCTCAAACTCTATAATTTTTGGAATAATAAAGGAGTACATACCTGTAGCAAAGGAATCGTTCCGTACACCCCAATGTTTAATCAATTTTCATGATCTGAAATTCTAGGAACATAAGGGTAACATCATTTAAATTTAGCACATTCAAGAAACAATCATGGCATAGAGTATACAATTAAGTATAAGATTGAGCTGAAACTTCAATTTGATTTTCATAAAATTCAATTTAAGCCCATTTTTATAGCCGAACTTTTGAAGTAAAATAGTGTAGATTTAGGTGAATTTAATCATCCCTAATTCTAATCTGTTCCTTTCAAAATGATCTCTTCCTAAAGCCTTTGTGAAGATATCAGCAATTTGTTTTTCAGTAGGATAAAAGGCTATTGTAATCAAACCCTTCTCATAATTATCCCTCAAGAAATAGTGTCTAATGTCAATGTATTTAGTCCTTTTGTGATGCACTGGATTTCTGTCATGTTTATAGCACTAGTGTTATCTCAATAGATAGGAACAGTTCCTACATCCACACCAAAATCTTGTAATTGTTGTTTAATCCATAATAATTGTGAACAAAATGAGGCAGCTGTCACATATTTAGCTTAAGCAGTGGAAAGTGCCACTGAATTTTGTTTCTTGGTTCCCCATGAAACCAAACACTCACGAAGAAAGTGTGCCATACCTGAGGTACTCTTTCTATCAACAAGGAAACCTGCATAGTCAGCATCAATATATCCAATAAGATTAAAATTACCACCTTTCGGATACCAAAGTCCTAAGGAACCTGTTCCTTTCAAGTATCTCAAATTTTTTTAACAGCTTTCAAATGAGATTCCTTAGGATCTGACTGAAACCAAGCACATAAACCAACACTAAATACAATGTCAGGTCTACTAGCAGTTAAGTAAAGCAAAGAGCCAATCATGCCTCTATACATTTTTTGATCAACTGAATTGCCATGTTCATCAAGATCTAATTTAGTAGCAGTGGCAATTGGTGTATCAATTTCCTTAGCTTTATCCATGTCAAATCTTTTGAGTAGTTCCTTAACATATTTATGTTGATGGATCATAGCTCCATTTGAGGTTTGCTTCATTTGTAAACCCAAAAGAAATTGAGTTCACCCATCATGCTATTCTCAAACTCACTCCCCATCAAATTTGCAAATTCCTAACTCGGATTTTCATAAGTAGCACCAAAAATTATATCATCTACATAAATTTAAACAATTAAGAGATGTTTACCTTTTTCTTTCAAAAATAGTATGCTATCAATTTTATCTCTTTTATAACCATGCTGAAGTAGAAATTTTGAAAGACGTTCATACCAGCCAAGCTCTTGGTGCCTGCTTGAGTCCATATAAGGCTTTATCCAACTTGTACACATGTTCAGGGAACTGTTCATTCTCAAAACCTGGTAGTTGTTTGACATATACTTCCTCCTTTAAATAGCTATTCAGAAATGCACTCTTAACATCCATCTGATGTAGAGTGAAATTCATGTAAGTAGCAAAGGCTATAAGAAGTCTTATTGCTTTTAATCTTGCAACCTGAGAAAAAGTCTTATCATAGTCAATGCCCTTTTCTTGACTATACCCTTGAACAACCCATCTAGCTTTATTTCTAGTTACCATACCATCCTCATCAAGTTTGTTTCTGAAAACCCATTTTGTTCCTATGATGAACATGTTCCTTGGCTTGGGTTCCAGATGCCAAACTTGACTTCTTTGGAATTGATTCAACTCCTCCTGCATAGCAATAATCCAATCTGCATCCTTCAATGCCTCTTTTAATTTTTTGGGTTCAACCAGAGATAAAAAGGCACTAAATGCACACAGATTGTGATTCTTGACGGCTGATCTAGTTTGAATTCCAACAGTCTTGTCTGAGATTATCTGATTCACAGAATGTGAACCTTGATACTTGTAAGGCTTGAGAATTAAACCATCTTCAGAAGTTCTTTGCTGAGGAACGGTTCCTGATGTAGTAGCAGAACAGGTCTGAGGGGTTGATCCATTATTTGTTCCCCTATTTCTGTGCTGCTTTTCTCAGTTCTATCTGGAGGAACAGTTCCTTGCAATTCACTTCTCACATTATTCCATCCAAAGCTTGCATTTGCTGAGGGCCAGGTTCACCATGCCTTAGCATTCCAATTTCTTCATCTTCCTGTACCTGTTCTTGAGACAGATTGTCAGATTCATCAAATTTGACATGCATGCTTCTTCAATTTTTGATGTTTTCTTGTTAAAGACTTTATAGGATTTATTTTTTGAAGAATAACCAACAAAAATTCCTTCATCACTTCTAGGATCAAATTTTCCTAAGGCATCCTTTCCATTGTTGTGTATAAAGCAAACCAGAGGCCCTAAGGTGTGAAATATTTTGTTTTCTTCCTTTAAGTAACTCATATGGTGTCTTTTCTATTAGTGGCCTTGTCATACACCTATTAATTGTGTAGCATGCAGTGTTAATGGCTTCAGCCCAAAAACTTTGTGGGAGGTTTCCAGATAATAACGTAGTTCTAGCCGTTTCTTCTAAGGTCCTATTTTTCCTTTCCACTGCTCCATTTTGCTGTGGAGTTCTAGGTGAAGAGAAATTATGATCAATACCATTTTCATTGCAAAAGTTAAAGAACATTTGATTCTCAAACTCAATACCATGATCTGACCTTATAGCAACAATATAACTGTCTAGTGTTCTTTGAATTTTCAATATTTGCCAAGTTTCTTTGAATTTTCTTAGCAAATATTGAAAATTCATTAAATGCTTCTTCCTTGGATGCATGAAATAAGGTCCATGTAAATCTATAATATTCATCTACTAGTACCATAACATACTACTTACCTCCATGGCTCATTGTTCTCATTGGCCCACCCAGATGGACCAGTTCCAAAGATTTGGTAGTACTTACCTGCTTCTTTGGTTTAAAAGAAGATTTTACATGCTTCCTCCGGCACAAGCCTCACAAATTTTTCATCCTTAAACTTGATGTTAGGAAGTTCTATTACGAAGTCTTTGGAAACCAGTTTATTCAACTGTGAGAGACTTGTATGACCAAGTCTTTTGTGCCACAAGAGGAGATCATTTTGCATAACACTAAGACAACTCATGTTGCCATCAGATAGTGTTAATAAATCTACTTTGTGTTGAACCCCAAAAATTACCCTTTCTTTAAGAAAAGACAGGTTTCGGGTATATTTCAACAAAATGGGATTCCAAAGGATTTCTTTGGAGTCGCCACCTAATTTAAGGATTATTAGGAACCTAAGTTAACTAAAGAGTGCAACTTATTCTTTAATTAAATGAAATTAAATTAAAATCAGAGATTCCGAGTAAGTGGTTCTATTAAATTCGAAAGAAGGTCCCTTGCGGGAGCACTTTCGAAAATCCGCTAAAAGCGGTTAATCCGGCGGTTTTCACGAATTTATTAAGGATAAGAAAATATAAAGCTAATTTTATATAAGGATAATATGAATAATATAATTAAGATAATATTTTAATTATGCCGATACTTAGATAAATAAATGATCCAATTTAAGATTAATTAAATGGATAATGAAAAAATGATCAATTGATTAATTAATAGAATAAGTAAAGGTTAAATGAAGTTAGATAATTAAATAAAACAAACTAGATAAATAATTGGATAATAATAAAGGATTAATTAATTTGATTGAATAAATAAGCAAATAAATAACTTAATTAAATAAATAAATACTTATCAATTTTAATTAAATTAGGAGTAAATGGATAATGATTGATTAATTAATTAAATAAATAAATATTCAATTGATTAAATAAATAATTAATTAAAATTAAATAAATTAGATTAAGTAAATAAATAAATAATGGATTAAAATTTAATTAATTAACTAAATAAATAAATTAGATTAAATAAATAAATAATTGAATATTAATATAATCAATAAATAAATAATTCAAATGCAAATTATGACGAAGGTACGATTTTAATCGAATTTTGCACTCATTAATTGACAAATGATTCTAAACATCCATAAATAAACTGGCGATTCGCAGAGAAATGATACAAAGTATTCATATAAACATAATTTATTCAAAATTCAAATATCATTTCTATTCTACAGAGCTCCTAATCAGGTCTATGGGGAAATTCTATACGACATGCATTTTCTAAGGGAGTGGGGAAGGATGGAGTTTAGAAAATAGAACCCGGAAGCGCAAACTCAATCATTGAGCCTTGGACTTTGTGATTTTCATTTTGTCTCTTTTACATTTTCGGGGATATCAAGTCCCGAAAATGCGAGCGGAGCAAATAACTTCAAATGCAAACAACCGTCCCAATTTGTGAGTTTTAACCAACTCGATCCCAAGGGTGTTCATGTCAAAGAAGAAAGAAGAAAAGGAATTAGTAATCATTCACAGGAAATTTAAATCACATAAGATTGACAGAAAACATGATAATGAAGACAACAAGATGCTAAAATGTTAATGCCAAGTGTAGGTCATTCATTTATAGCAGTTCTCTAATTAAGCTATAGACATACCTTTTAATCTACAAGATGGGTAATCAATAAGTTCCAAGAAGCAAATTCAAAATAACAAATGAGGTTCAATGATGACCTTAGTTTCATTACTAATATAAATGTGACTTAAAAAAGAGTGGCAATACGAGGCTAGCGACCCGGTTAACGAAAATGGCAATTAGGGAAAACAAATTACAAGGCCAACAGCCCACGTCATTTCTTATTACCTCTAGAGCAGTAAACTGCAGGGACAACAAAAAGGAAACAGAGGTTTAAAAAAAACTGAATATGAATAACTAAGCGAGGACCTTGAAATACAGCCTGAATTTACGACTATATTACAGACTAATATTTTCCAGAGCTGAGAAGACTATATTACAGACTAATATTTTCCAGAGCTGAGAAGAGCATTAAGACTATAGGAGAGACAATCAACAACCTGAACAAGAGACTGGAGCATAAATAGGAACAGAAAACCAAGAACATACTGGAGAAACTGGAATGACACTAAATTGACTAGGAACAAAGCTGCAGCTAACTGAATCAACTCCTAAACAACCTACATCTAATTGAAAGAAATACACCAGAACCAACTCCTCAGCTTAACAGAACCTATACTAATTGCCAATAGCATCTGCACATGCAAGCACAAACATTCTGCACACACATACTTCTGCACATATACACACACACAGACCTGAACACAAATCAGAATACTCCCTGCCTCAGGACCTAAACAGACCCCAAACACCCTTACCAAACAGAACCAGCTACTATCCTGGCCAAATTTCACTCCCTTAAGCTTCAACAGAAACAGACCTTACACCTACTAACCTATTAAACTCCAGAAGCTCTGAAATACTCCCTCCTGAACCCAAACATCTACACTCTCTACCTGCTTCTAAACCAACCTGCAAATCATCCACCAACAACCCTGGATAACTCACTAGACCACCAAACTCAAACCTACGACTAAATCTAACACCTTGCCCATGCCCTGAACCCTTCTGAGAAACAAAGCAGAACAGCCTCCTCCCTGACCTTCCCTAACAAACTGGGAACATCCCTATATCACCTGGACACCTATTCAACTGCCCTACAACACCCTAAACAGCCAGCACATACTCTAGAAACAACACCCTGATCCCTTTCAAACACCTACAGCCTACGCTATTGACTCCTACACACATCCACATACCCCTGCACTCCATCAGATCACTCTATGCAGCTCATAAGAACCTGAAACAGACCCTCACCTGACCAAACTTACACCTGAACTAACACAAGCCTTGAACAACTATCAGCTGCACTCCCTGACTCTTCATTGGCATCTAACACCCACACACACTAGCTGACATTCACACACTGATGCATACACTTTCACCTACACCACCCTAAAGACCATCAAACACCATTCTTATAACAATCTAACATAAGAAGCTAACAAAGCTAGGCAAAGAAACCAAAAAGGAATTGCTAAGGACTGGATAAAATAAGAAATAAGAGACACAACCTGAAGTCCTTTACCATTCACAGAGAAATAGAAAGGAAACAGTTTGATCTAAAAGGGAACAACTTAAACTGGACTCTAAATATCTTCAGCATACACGTAACAACAGGGATTCAGTTACAGTCCGGAGACTTCAAATTTCAAGATAAACAAGAGAAGAAAACAACTTCCCAACAAATGAACCAAACCATAACTTAAACCAACTTCTTTTGCTTTTATGCTCACTAAACCATCTTCCTAAAAAGAGACAAGTAACAGAGTCATGAAATTAGCTAACCAATATTGAATTAGAGTTGAAGGCATATATGCAGTCTTAGATTGAGCAGGTTACCCATAAAATGGATAAAGGAAACTCAGGACAAACTAACCATAACAAAACTGATAAGCATAACTGATTTGAATAACATGGATTAAATTTGAATGAACCACTTCTAATCAATTAGGAAGATAAATGAGACCTTAATGTGCATAGATTAGTTGAAATGTTTGAACTTATTTCAGTCGACTGATCTCACATTTGAACACCAAAGATCACAAATTTTCAAACTCAACCAATCATGCACATAGTGTAAGTTCTACAATTTATAGTAACACTAAAAGAATAGTAAAAGAAAGGGTTATTACCTCTTTGCGAGCAGTGAACAAAAAGGCAAGGGTTCGAAGAATGCGACTCGACTAAGCGACGCGAGCAAAGTCGACGATTCGAATAAGGTTGACGACTAGAAAGGCGAAACGACGATACAAAACTGAAAACGATGTTCGAATCGAAACCGAAACTAGAATTCTATGTGTATATATTTTCCTTAAAACTGAGAGAAAATATCTATGTGTACAGAAATGCTGCCGTTTTTTTGATGGTATATAAAACTTCCCCTAAAATGAACAAAAATCAGAATTTATACCTGAGAATGCTAGGGTTTGATTCCCGCTTGAATTTCTGGATCAACCCTTACTCATTTTCACCTTTCCTTTGGAGACAAGGGTGAAAATGGTATATTCCTCTCGGATTGTACCACTTTCACCTTTTCCTCTAAAGGATTTGCCCGTTAGGATGATTTACGGCTCGGATTAACTTTGGGTTTCAAAATACACGATCAAGATCCGAGACAGCTAGCTCTTGTACGAGAAGGTGATGTGGCATCGAGGGGACCATAGTTTTGGACGGATGCAAGGGTATTTTGGGGGGAAATTGATTTGGGATCGGGTTCTTGGCGGGTTGTGAACTAGGTAAACGGGTAAAGGGGTTTTCTGAATTGGGGAGGGAGAGGGATATGCGCGTGTGATGTGTATATGTGTTTTACAAAGATGAGCTAAATTTTAGGGTCCTAGAACGATTTTAGCCTATTTTAGATTTTACTAGGTAAGTGGAGGAATTGTAAGGGTAGGCTGAAATTAATGCTACACATTGCAATTTTAGCCATTTTTAACTTAAATTTATTAGTTGCCTTTAATTTCTAAATTAATTTTAATTAAAATAATTAGACTTTTAATTGAAACTTTCGGGACAAAATTGGGTGTCAACAGCTGCCCCTCTTTACCCGGAAAAGGATGAAAGAGTTTTCTGGGTAAAGAAGTTGACATAAAGCCAATTTTGCCACGATAAAGCCAAAGACTTTTGATTCCATGGACCAAAAGCCGAGGTTTACGGACATGACCGAACTCCGATTTTCGAGTTGCCTACATATTTCGGGCTGAAAGAGAACCAGGCCATATGTAGTTCAATGACACTTAGATGTGAAGATTCGCACGATTGACAAAAAAAATGACGCACGAATAGGAAAGAATTTCAAACTAACGTCCTAATCCGAAACAAAAGATTAGGATAGAATTTGCTTGTTCGAGTGCGATTCTTCAGATCCTCGTTGACGAGTCTAGCTCATATCAACGATTGCCCCAGTTCACTGCTAAGAAAAAGTTCCACGTTATGCTCCAAATGCTGCTGCGGTATTGCCAAAATTCTGTAAAGACTTTAACAAACGATAAGCGAGCAACTGCTAATAAACTGTAATAATTGGAATGAGAAATAAATAAAGAGATAATATAAAATTGTAAATGCTGGTTGTGATATCATCAACAAGTTCTTCCTTCGACCAACTGACGAGATGCTCCGCCCGGAGAACCTCTAAGCTGATCATTATTGAGACATGATGTCCAAAGTCGAATTGCCTATCTTTATCATCTACTTCAAATATAACATGCCAATATTGCATGACAACCGACATCGCGAAACACTCCGAAAGCGGTGCTTCAGCCGACTTGTCTTAGACTATCATCTACTTGAAAGAAATCTTCATATCCTATTTATGGGTGGAAAGACCAAGATATCCTATTTGTGGGTGGAAGGACCCAGATATCCTATTTGTGGGTGGAAGAACCCCAGATATCCTATTTGTGGGTGGAAGGACCCAGATATCCTATTTGTGGGTGGAAGGACCCAGATATCCTATTTATGGGTGGAAGAACCCAAGATATCCTATTTGTGGGTGGATAAACCATGTATCTTGCAAAATCTGAAATCGCCTGGCCTGTGCTGGTGATGCGATAATCGATCAAAAGCTAAAATAGAGTTGTTCTGCATATGCGATAAGGCAAATATTCTTCAAGGAACTAATAGTTGCGAGTTCTTGTCGTTTCGCTGCTTGAGATTTCTGCATTCAAAGAAAAATTGTAAGTACTATAAAATTTCTGGGAAGTTGCGACACTTTGCATTGCTTCTTCCACCTTGATGCTGAACTTTGCGGTAAATGCAAAATTTGCCCCTGTTTAATTAGAGAACAATTGTTAGTTTTTTATCAAATAATGGTTGACTTGATTGAACACCTAATTTGGTTCGAATCTGCATTTTGCTTGCATGGCGATCAAATGTGTTGTTGTTGCGAAAAATCTGACATTCTTGAAACTCTTCTCTTTGTACAAGATAAACCATCTATAACTGCTTTGGCTTGGGTTATTTGGGAATAAACGAAATTTCATTGATTTTGGGACTAAGCCCAATAAGGGTAGCAAAATATAACGTAGTTCATTACAACCAGGATGAATAAAATTGCAACAGAGTAGTTAAAACATAAGATAGTTGGGCAATGAAATGTCATTTCAAGCTGCAAAATACGGTCTTTGCAGTCTTCTTAGCTTGCAAACCGCTTCTTCTTTGAATATCTTGGGGCTGATGCCTCGCCTTTAACAAAAATTGTGCCTGCGGGAGGAATGCTGCAATAACCACTTAATGGATCTTCTTGCACTATTATTTTGCCATTATCAATAAAGCTTTGAATTTTGTATCTCAAGCCACTGCATTCTTTAGTATCAAGACCTTGGATATTTGAATGATAAGCACAATGCTTTAATGGATCAAAATGTGGAGGCAAGTGCTTGGGAATTGTTCCTTTCCTTGGTTGCAAAAGTCCTTCAGCTTGCAATTTTTCAAATATGCTACTCACAGACTCTTCTAGAGGAGTGAATGTATGAGGTCTAAACTTCTTCGTGCTTTGATGACCAGATGGTGCCTGATAAGATCGATGCTGGCGACTTGAATTTTGCATATCATGATTGTAGTGCACTTGCGAAGGCTGAGAGTCTTGAATATTTTCAGGTGCATCAGAACAATTGAAAACTGGCATTGTAGTGTCATAGTCAATCAACCTTCCGGTTTGAAATTTTTCTTCCAAAATCTTTGCATACCAAATTAAACTGGGAAAATCCTTTAAATTGGCAAAAAGTAGCTTTTCGTAAAATATGCCTTCTTGAAGGTCAATGAAAGTTGCTATCAGCTCATCTTCAGGCAATGGAGGATGCATCTTAGAAGCCTCTAGCCTCCATCTCACAGCAAATTCTGCAACAGACTCATGCAGCATCTTCTTGATTTTGCGCATATCAATTAGATAAGGATCTCTTACTATGTTGAACTTGTATTGTTCCACAAAGTCTAGAGCCATGTCTTCCCATGTGCCATTTGGTAAAATCCTGTTTAGTATACCATGCAAGTGCCATTCCTGATAAACTCGTAAATAGTCTCATTAGCAAAGCTTCATTCTTCCCAATTCCGATCAATCTGTCGCAATAATATTTCAAATGAATATAGGGATTTCCCTTTCCATCGAAAGTGTTGAGTTTTGGTATGTCGTACCCACGTGGAAGCTCAATATTCGGATGAATGCACAAGTCTTCATAACATAAACTCTGAATGTTCCTAGAGCGTAATTCTTTTCCTATGATCTTTCTCAAAATCTGTTCATCTACATTGTGAGGATAAGTTGTCTCAACTTCTTTCTTAGGCAATTCTGGCGAACGCACTATCAATTGATTTGATTGACTCTCCACAACAGGTATAGTGATAAAAGGTGGTTGGTATAAAGTTGTAGCTGGCCAAGCATTTGGATAGGTAAGATATTCTTGTGGGATTTGTGGATATATAGTATGTATAGGCATTTGGTAATTAGGCATTGTTAAGTAAGGTGGATTGGAGGTAAAGCTTGTATTTTGCAAAGGTTTGCTAGTATTGACAAAGTTGACAATCCTATTCATTTGGACCACATGTTCTTCAACATCATCATTCTGCGCTTGCAAGATACCCATACCAGAACTGGTTGGCCGAAGCTGCTTTGCCATGTTGTTTTGTCCTTGATGCAGATTCTCAACCATTTCAGTGTTCAATGCTAGCCAACCTTTAACAAATGAATTCTACACATTGAACAAAAGCAAGTTAATACGTAAAATGATAATGCATGCATAAAATTTCAAATGTAAAATAGGCCATTAGGCCGAATGGATGGGACCAAAATTCCGACTCAACACATGAGTAAAATATTTAAGAGTTCGAAACTCAATGATCAACAAAATTTGATTTTTCAAGAGACGAATTGGGAAAAACAACTTTGAAAGTTTTTACTAAATTAGTATGCGTGCTAGACCATTTTGACACAAATTGCTAAAATGGTCGGCTTATTTTGAACATCAATGCTTTGCTCGACTATCGATTCTTCCTTGCAAAAATGACAGTCTGCACCAATCCTTGAAATTGCTTCTAAAAACGACCAAACCAACGCAATGCCTTCAACTTGCTTTTTGCAAAATTCTGCCCCAGTTATGACTTCAACATTTCAACTTGCTTTGCAAAACTGCCCCAGTTATGACTTTCAACACTTCAAACGGTTTTGCAAAAGCTGCCCCAATTGCAGTCTCTCACGTCTTCTACTTGCTTTGCAAAATTTGCCCCAGTTTCTATCTTTGGGAAAATTAAAATTTAAATACTAAAGGGTCGAGCCCGATGGAGGAGCCTACGTATCCCTCCTTGGGAATCAGGCCGTGCGTAGTTCTGCTTACACAAAAGAGAATTTTCAAATGTTGGTGTAACCGAAACTCGATATGAGTTGCCTACGCTTCCCGCCTTGGGAAACCGGTTACAGTAGTTTGCTTACATAGAAATAGATTCAAACATTCATAATTTGATATTCTTTCTTTTCTTTCAACAAAATTAACAAAAGAAAATTACAATAGCTACTTCCTACTAATGCAAATAAACTAACTTCTGCTTATGCAACTATACTGCTTTTCTGGAACTTGATAGGTGCCTAAATGCCCTTCTTCGAGGAAACTCCCTTTGCATATGGAAAGATTGCGACAAAAGGTTCGCCAGTGCCATTTGTAGGTAGGATTTTGACCTGGCCAGAGTTAATCAAGGTCTCAACTTTCTGCTTAAATAAAGTGCATTCTTCAATAATATGCCCCTGCATCCCTGAATGGTAAGCATAAAATTTTCCCAAATTGTCAGGCTTATGTGACCAATACGGCTTTGATTCTATAGGATGTACCAAATTGAATCCCTTGAGCCTCTCAAACAATCTTGTGTAAGATTCTGGGAGCCGTGTGTATGCGAAAGCAGATCTTTTGGCGCGGTTTGACTGTGAACTTGGATTGACAATTACTTGCCTGTGTGCACTAGGTTCCCCTACTATGGCTGGCAAAGGTTTTGACATGACAGCTTTTCCTTTGTCTTTGGACTGTGCCTCAACCAATTCACACTTTCTCTTGTCAGAAATTATTGCAACCGGCTCTTCTTGAAGCTCTACAGATTTTCTTTTTAGTGGATTGCCCCTTGCAAAGGTTAGGTTTGGGAGTTCGTACTGCTTGACAAAGTTATGAGCTAAGTCATCCCATGTGAATCGCTTTCCAAGGTCTTGTAGTGCAAACCACGTTAAAGCCGGCCCCGCGAGCGTCTTAACAAATAACCTCAACTTGATTCCATTGCTTTTTCCAAATATTGCCACCTAATCAGTGAATGCTTTCAAATGATCATGAGGATTTCCTATCCCATCATACACTGGTGGATCAACCACGTCAAGAACATTCACATTTTCTTTTTCTGCTTCACCTAAGCCTGCTTGAGATGTTAGAGCATTCTCATCTATCATTGTGACATTGCTCTCTTCAACCCTAGGAAGCCCTTCCCCGTTGCTTTTCTCATTGCTCGTCTTTGAGAAGCCACCAAATTCCTTTTCCAATAGGAATGCATGCAAATTAGGGAACTGTTGAGCATCACACTCAAATGCTGGAGCTACTTGCATTGTAGGAGGTGCAACAGTATAGATAGGAGCAACAGGAGCGCTTGGTCCTGGACTTGGCGCATTACGCATTGGGTTGCGAGCATCCATGAGCGTGACAACCAATTCAGTAAGGCTATCAAGTCTCTTCTCCAAACTTGCTACGGTTGCTTCAAGCTTGTTAACCTTGTCTTGGTGGGATCCATCATTTCCAGTCAAGTCAATCACAGCAATTTGACGAGCCATAGGTCCTGATCTTGATGTTCAAATAATTAACCCTTTAGCAACGCATAACGAATTTAATAAAAATTTATTAAAGATGAAACTGACGGTTCAACTTATTCCAAAATGGATAAATTGAGACCGTACTGAAAAGACCCAAAATTTAGAGCAAGGCACTCATTTTGTTAAAGCAAACCAGATGCGAAAACACTTGTTTAACTCTGAAGTTATTTTCAAAAGGAAAACATACTTGCGAATACTTTAAATATGACGCCAAACAATATTTTGCAAAATGACAAAGACTGGGGTTAAGATAAATAAAATAACATTTAAAAGACGTTTTAAAATAATGGTATGCATGAATTCAGATGATAGGTGAATAAACAACTTCATAGAGCGGTTAACTTTTACAGAAGATAGGTCGAAGTAACATAACGTTAAGCTTACCATACCGTCGAACAAATTCAATCACAGCGCAATCAATGCCAACAAATTTCGGGCAAGCAGCACATATTTAGCAAGTAATCGCATATTGGACAGATAATTTGACATGTGGAAACCACAAGTAATTAGGAGTAAATAAAAAGTGCGAACGCTTCCTACCCTGTAAGGTGCCTCTTTGAGCCAGAGGTGGGCCTAAGACGCGCAAACAAGTGGTAACGAAAAATAGTTCATGCCAGTTTTGAGCAATTCAGATTTAGAGTAAGCGATAAATAGTAACAATAATTGATAACAATCGGCTCTCCGCCTCAACATTGCAATTCCATTATCCCAACTAACTTCCAAAAAGCTAGTGTCAACTCGAAATTCTAACACAGCTCATGCTCTCCACAACATCTGCACCAAATTTCTGAACCCAAATGCCTAAAACCTGAAACAAACCTCTATACCTTTCGCAAACATCAACGCTCCACCAAGCACAACTCCCAATTATTTCACAACATCCAGGGATGAGATTTCCAATTGCCTTCACAATACCAGACTGCAAATCATGAAAGACGCCAATTGGCCTTTCAAAAATAAAACCTCACTGGTCCTCGGCTTTAGTCAAGCCTCTCAGTTTCCTAGGTAGCCAAGACCGCACTGGTCTTCAAGGAGGGACCCCATTGGTCGTTATAGACATAGGGGCTTCACTCTCCTAGTATGAGACAAGCATACTTCATTCCATAAGAATTTGCAGCTGGTTAGTCAACATGGGCCTGCACACACGCAAAGCCATTCACGAGAGGGACCCCACTGATCTTTTAAAGATACCAGGGGCTTCGCCTCCTAGATCTCACTACACCAGACCATCTTCAGAAAACAAGCTAACCAAATCTGCCTAACTTTCCCCCGACTACAATTCTACCTTGTTCACAAAAATCTGCATTATGATCTCAATTCTGCTAAATTCTTCCATTTTCTGACCTAAAAGACAACATAGGAGACAAAATTCTAAATCTGATTTTGCTCAAAACATGGTTAGGACTGAGGATTCGTCATCACACAGCACATAATATGCATTGTCGTTGGGTTTTTTAAAAACCCGTTGACGTAAGGGCGGTTTCCTAACTATGGAGGCGGTATCAAGGACCGGGTCCAGACTAAGGTGTAAATGCATGCATGCTCCTAAAAGCTCCATCTAAGAGTGGGCTAATGGTTGAGGCTGACTCGACCTATGCGGGATAGACCTGGCCTCACAACGCAGTAGAACTGGCCATGACAAAACCAGGCAATCTCAATATCCCGAACTAACTTTTAGTGACACGAAAGAAGTTTCAAAAAGTGAGGTAAGGGCAATGCCCTTCCTGCATAACTACCCGTTAAGCGGGTGCCCCGTGATGAAATCGAGGAGGTGAAAGAGAATTGACAGGCTCCATGAGGGAGGAAATATTAACGGAATGCAGATGATGCACAAATAAAAACATGCTTCAATACATTCATTTCCAACAATTAATTCTACGCATGCAAACAAACAAAGAGTTAAGCTACGCATACATACAATCAACACATATATAAAGAAAGCAAATTCGTGAAAATCTTTTGGTTAGAACCATTTGCGTATCCCCAGCGGAGTCGCCACGCTGTTGAACCCCAAAAATTACCCTTTCTTTAAGAAAAGACAGGTTTCGGGTATATTTCAACAAAATGGGATTCCAAAGGGTTACTTTGGAGTCGCCACCTAATTTAAGGATTATTAGGAACCTAAGTTAACTAAAGAGTGCAACTTATTCTTTAATTAAATGAAATTAAATTGAAATCAGAGATTCCGAGTAAGTGGTTCTATTAAATTCGAAAGAAGGTCCCTTGCAGGAGCACTTTCGAAAATCCGCTAAAAGCGGTTAATCCGGCGGTTTTCAAGAATTTATTAAGGATAAGAAAATATAAAGCTAATTTTATATAAGGATAATATGAATAATATAATTTAGATAAGATTTAATTATGCCGATACTTAGATAAATAAATGACCCAATTTAAGATTAATTAAATAGATAATGAAATAATGATCAATTGATTAATTAATAGAATAAGTAAAGGTTAAATGAAGTTAGATAATTAAATAAAATAAATTAGATAAATAATTAGATAATAATAAAGGATTAATTAATTTGATTGAATAAATAAGCAAATAAATAGCTTAATTAAATAAATGAATACTTATCAATTTTAATTAAATAAAGGAGTAAATGGATAATGATTGATTAATTAATTAAATAAATAAATATTCAATTGATTAAATAAATAATTAATTGAAATTAAATAAATTAGATTAAGTAAATAAATAAATAATGGATTAAAATTTAATTAATTAACTAAATAAATAAATTAGATTAAATAAATAAATAATTGAATATTAATATAATCAATAAATAAATAATTCAAATGCAAATTATGACGAAGGTACGATTTTAATTGAATTTTATTTGCACTCATTAATTGACAAATGATTCTAAACATCCATAAATAAATTGGCGATTCGCAGAGAAATGATACAAAGTATTCATATAAAAACAATTTAAGTATTTTACAATAATTATTAGAAATTCAAATATCATTTCTATCCTACAGAGCTCCTAATCAGGTCTATGGGGAAATCGTATACGCCATGCATTTTCTAAGGGAGTGGGGAAGGATGGAGTTTAGAAAATAGAACCCGGAAGCGCAAACTCAATTATTGAGCCTTGGACTTTGTGATTTTCATTTTTTCTCTTTTACATTTTCGGGGATATCAAGTCCCGAAAACGCGAGGCGGAGCAAATAACTTCAAATGCAAACAACCGTCCCAATTTATGAGTTTTAACCAACTCGATCTCAAGGGTGTTCATGTCAAAGAAGAAAGAAGAAAAGGAATTAGTAATCATTCACAGGAAATTTAAATCACATAAGATTGACAGAAAACATGATAATGAAGACAACAAGATGCTAAAATGTTAATGCCAAGTGTAGGTCATTCATTTATAGCAGTTCTCTAATTAAGCTATAGACATACCTTTTAATCTACAAGATGGGTAATCAATAAGTACCAAGAAGCAAATTCAAAATAACAAATGAGGTTCAATGATGACCTTAGTTTCATTACTAATATAAATGTGACTTCAAAAAGAGTGGCTATACGAGGCTAGCGACCCGGTTAACGAAAATGGCAATTAGGGAAAACAAATTACAAGGCCAACAGCCCACATCATTTCTTATTACCTCTAGAGCAGTAAACTGCAGGGACAACAAAAAGGAAACAGAGGTTTAAAAAAAAACTGAATATGAAGAACTAAGCGAGGACCTTGAAATACAGCCTGAATTTACGACTATATTACAGACTAATATTTTCCTGAGCTGAGAAGACTATATTACAGACTAATATTTTCCAGAGCTGAGAAGAGCATTAAGACTATAGGAGAGACAATCAACAACCTGAACAAGAGACTGGAGCATAAATAGGAACAGAAAACAAAGAACATACTGGAGAAACTGGAATGACACTAAATTGACTAGGAACAAAGCTGCAGCTAACTGAATCAACTCCTAAACAACCTACATCTAATTGAAAGAAAAACACTAGAACCAACTCCTCAGCTTAACAGAACCTATACTAATTGCCTATAGCATCTGCACATGCAAGCACAAACATTCTGCACACACATACTTCTGCACATATACACACACAGAGACCTGAACACAAATCAGAATACTCCCTGCCTCAGGACCTAAACAGACCCCAAACACCCTTACCAAACAGAACCAGCTACTATCCTGGCCAAATTTCACTCCCTTAAGCTTCAACAGAAACAGACCTTACACCTACTAACCTATTAAACTCCAGAAGCTCTGAAATACTCCCTCCTGAACCCAAACATCTACACTCTCTACCTGCTTCTAAAACAACCTGCAAATCATCCACCAACAACCCTGGATAACTCACTAGACCACCAAACTCAAACCTAAGACTAAATCTAACACCTTGCCCATGCCCTGAACCCTTCTGAGAAACAAAGCAGAACAGCCTCCTCCCTGACCTTCCCTAACAAACTGGGAACATCCCTATATCACCTGAACACCTATTCAACTGCCCTACAACACCCTAAACAGCCAGCACATACTCTAGAAACAACACCCTGATCCCTTTCAAACACCTGCAGCCTACGCTATTGACTCCTACACACATCCACATACCCCTGCACTCCATCAGATCACTCTATGCAGCTCATAAGAACCTGAAACAGACCCTCACCTGACCAAACTTACACCTGAACTAACACAAGCCTTGAACAACTATCAGCTGCACTCCCTGACTCTTCATTGGCATCTAACACCCACACACACTAGCTGACATTCACACACTGATGCATACACTTTCACCTACACCACCCTAAAGACCATCAAACACCATTCTTATAACAATCTAACATAAGAAGCTAACAAAGCTAGGCAAAGAAACCTAAAAGGAATTGCTAAGGACTGGATAAAATAAGAAACAAGAGACACAACCTGAAGTCCTTTACCATTCACAGAGAAATAGAAAGGAAACAGTTTGATCTAAAAGGGAACAACTTAAACTGGACTCTAAATATCTTCAGCATACACGTAACAACAGGGATTCAGTTATAGTCCGGAGACTTCAGATTTCAAGATAAACAAGAGAAGAAAACAACTTCCCAACAAATGAACCAAACCATAACTTAAACCAACTTCTTTTGATTTTATGCTCACTAAACCATCTTCCTAAAAAGAGACAAGTAACAGAGTCAAGAAATTAGCTAACCAATATTGAATTAGAGTTGAAGGCATATATGCAGTCTTAGATTGAGCAGGTTACCCAAAAAATGGATAAAGGAAACTCAGGACAAACTAACCATAACAAAACTGATAAGCATAACTGATTTGAATAACATGGATTAAATTTGAATGAACCACTTCTAATCAATTAGGAAGATAAATGAGACCTTAATGTGCACAGATTAGTTGCAATGTTTGAACTTATTTCAGTCGACTGATCTCACATTTGAACACCAAAGATCACAAATTTTCAAACTCAACCAATCATGCACATAGTGTAAGTTCTACAATTTATAATAACACTAAAAGAATAGTAAAAGAAAGGGTTATTACCTCTTTGCGAGCAGTGAACAAAAAGGCGAGGGTTCGAAGAATGCGACTCGACTAAGCGACGCGAGCAAAGTCGACGATTCGAATAAGGTTGACGACTAGAAAGGCGAAACGACGATACAAAACTGAAAGCGATGTTCGAATCGAAACCGAAACTAAAATGCTATGTGTATATATTTTCCTTAAAACTGAGAGAAAATATCTCTGTGTACAGAAATGCTGCCGTTTTTTTGATGGTATATAAAACTTCCCCTAAAATGAACAAAAATCAGAATTTATACCTGAGAATGCTAGGGTTTGATTCCCGCTTGAATTTCCGGATCAACCCTTACTCATTTTCACCTTTCCTTTGGAGACAAGGGTGAAAATGGTATATTCCTCTCGGATTGTACCACTTTCACCTTTTCCTCTAAAGGATTTGCCATTAGGATGATTTACGGCTCGGATTAACTTTGGGTTTCAAAATACACGATCAAGATCCGAGACAGCTAGTTTTTGTACGAGAAGGTGATGTGGCATCGAGGGGACTAGAGTTTTGGACGGATGCAAGGGTTTTTTGGGGGGAAATTGATTTGCGATCGGGTTCTTGGCGGGTTGAGAACTAGGTAAATGGGTAAAGGGGTTTTCTGAATTGGGGAGGGAGAGGGATATGCGCGTGTGATGTGTATATGTGTTTTACAAAGATGAGCTAAATTTTAGGGCCCCAGAACGATTTTAGCCTATTTTAGATTTTACTAGGTAAGCGGAGGAATTGTAAGGGTAGGCTGAAATTAATGCTACGCATTGCAATTTTAGCCAATTTTTAACTTAAATTTATCAGTTGCCTTTACTTTCTAAATTAATTTTAATTAAAATAATTAGACTTTTAATTGAAACTTCCGTGACAAAATTGGGTGTCAACACTTTGTAGATATTTCCATGTCTGCATCCCTGCAAAATAATCTCTCCAGAGGTTTGACTAGTAACAGTGCATACAGTAGATGAAAAATTAACATTATTACCTTTGTCACACAATTGAGATATACTCAATAAACAATGTTTCAGTCCATCTACTAGAAACACATTATCTATGCTATGTGAATCAGATCTTTCTACCTTTCCAATGCCAATTATTACCCCTTTCTTACCATCACAGAAGGAAACACTTCCTCCTTGGAAGGAAGAGAGTGAAAGGAACAGTTCCTTATATCCTGTCATATGCTTTTAGCAACCACTGTCCATATACCATTTCTGGTTCCTCACATTCACTCTAGCCTGCAAAAGAAAACTAGGGGTTAATTTTAAAAACCCAAACTAGTTTGGGTTCCTTTCCTTGAGAAAAAGGATGAATCAGATTTTTCTTAGCCCAAAATGGTAATGCTTTCTTTGTGTGAACATTTTTCTTTGCCACAGAATTATGAACAGGTTTGAAGGACCTGTTCCTTTGTACAGCTCTTTCCAGAGATTGGCAATTTTCCTTTAAGTGACCAGTGTTCCCACAGTGTGTGCATAACTAGCTTTCAGGAAGAGTCAGATACTTACTTTTGGGATCCCATTGAGTTAAAAATTGAGATTTCTCTAACCCAACACCTTTTTTACTATTACTCTGATTTTCCTGTAACCATTCTAATGTCTTAGAGGACTTATTCCACTTAACAGTTTTATTCAGTTCTTCTTTTGTTCTGATCAAGTCCTCTTCTAAGGATTTTATCTTTTCATCTTTTTCAAGCATTTCATTGACTGCAATTGTCAAATTTTCTTCAACAATGAGCTTATGAGAATTAGCAATACCTTTACCTTTTCCATCTGTCCTAACTTCTAAACTTTCACACTGAAATTCCTGAACAGTTGATTCAAGTGTAAGGACCTGTTCCTTTAGCATGCTATTTTTCCTTTTCAAAGTATCATTTTTTTTGTAACAACCTTTTTATATTCAGTTTCTAAATTCTCAATTTCATCATGGAATTGATCGTTACTATCCCTTAGAGATTTTAACTCATTTAGCACAGTGTGAAACACTTTAACTAATTTTTCCCTAGGCATGTTTTTCACATGCTTTTTGAGTTTAGAAACAAATACCTCAGTATCTTCTTCATTTTCTGAATCTTCAAGAGCCATTAGAGCAAGCTCATCATCGAGATCATCACCAGATTGCTCATCTTTGCTGTCTTGCAGGCCAGCAATCATTGCTTTAGTTGTTCCACTTTTCCTACGGACATGTTCCCTAGCCATCCTTCTTTGCTCAACATATCTCTTCCTCCATTCTTCTTCCATAACTGGACATTGCTGATGTAATGTTCCATGCTTCTACATTTGAAGCATTCTCCAGCCTGTTTCATGTCAGAAGACCTACCCTGTCCACTAGCCCCCTTTTTCTTATTCAAATATCTTTGAACACTTTTAGCTATGAGGACCAGTTCCTTGTCATCAACAGGCTTATTAGCAGCAGTTAAGGCTAAGTTAGGTTCAGTTTTAACTGGTTCCCCTAAGTTTTTAACCTTCCTCCTTAGTTCATAAGTTTTTAGATTGACTATAAGCTCATCTAAGGATAATGTGGTAAGATCCTTACTCTCTATTATAACACATGCCTTAATCTCCCATGAGTCTTGGAGGACTCTAGTTAGAATCTTCTCATCTCTATCCTCAACAGTTAAAACCCTTCCGAATGAGATAATTTCAGATGCAGTCATATTAAATTTAGTGTACATCTAAGAAATAAAATCATTTTCTTTCATTTTAAAGCTTTCATACTCAGCCAAAGAAGTGTACCTCTAGATCTTTTCACCTGGCTTGTTCCTTCATGAGAAACTTGCAAAGCATCCCAAATTTCTTTGGCAGTAGTGCATCCTCTAATCCTAGTACACTCATCAGGACTGAGTCACACACAAGCCACTTTCTAGCTTTAGCATTCTTTCCCATTGTCTCCAATCCTCACCAGTGCATTCCCTTCTAGTTTTGGGAACCTCATTGCCTTCAGTATCGTTCTTCATGAGAATCATGGGACCCTCTATAACTATGTCCCACAACTCATAATCCTCAGCTTGAAGATAATCTCTCATCCTTTCTTTCCATCATGAGTAGTACTTCCCATTGAACAAAGGTGCCCTCACAGTAGACTGACCCTCACTGGTTTCTTGTGATGTACTCATTCTAATCCTAGGTGTTAGCCTTTTAAAGGATAACCTACTTTAATACCAATTTTTAGTTTCCCAAGAGACACCACTGAAGGACCAGTTCCTTCTATGTGTTCCTTTACTTATAAATTGTGGAATTAAGTTAAACAAGAGTAAATGAACATTGATTTTAGCATGGAAAAACCCCTTGAACTTGGGATAGAAAAATCACGACCTACTCTCTCAAATAGGATTTCAACTTCACTATTTGAAAGACTCATTTGGTTACAAGACTACTCTCTTACTAACCTAGGACTAACTCTAATCCTATAGTGACTCCTTTCACAATCAGTGAAGTTCCTCCAAGTAACAAAACTTAAATGACACGTACTATTACAAAACTTCTATGAAAGCAAATAGTACAATTTGATATATCCTACTACAAATGAACTAAGACTGAACTTTGACAAGACTCAATCTAAGGAACAGGTACTTCACTTAGTTCCATGTAGCCTAATGACTGCTCAAATACAATTTTGACTCCACAATGCTATAGCTCTTTTTCTCTCTGTATTTGTGCGTACTTCAACAGCTGAAGTGTTCCTTGATTTATAGTTCTGAAATCTGAAGAGTCTTGAGCAATTAGAACTCCAAAGCCTCCATGAGTTTGAGTCCTAATTAAACTCCTTGCTTATCTTCAAGCTTTATCCTAATCTTATTCAATATTTTCTTATCACGTTCAAATCTGCATGAGTATCAAGATAAACATTAGATAATAGGATAATAATTAATTTCCTGCTTAATTGATTTTGCAATATTATTTATTCAGCTGCCCTGATCCAAAGGAACAAGTCCTTAGATCTGTTCCTTCGTCATCAGTCAAAACTTCGAGCTTATTCAAGCTAACACCCCCACTCCTCGGTGGAGTGTCAAAGTCGGCGAGGAGTGGAATGAATTTAAGCGGGAAGATGACGTGGCTCGACCCTGTCCAAGAGTTTCAAAACGTTACATGTCCTTTCACATTACTGTTCCGCATTATGTGGCGACCGTTCACTGGTCGCCGAATGGTCATGCCGAATTATTTGCATTTCCAATGTTTCAAATCATCATGACTTCTCCATTTGCATTTGCTCATCCCTATAAGTACTCCTATTTGAAGTTTTCTTCTTCTCTACTTTACTGTATCAACAGTAGTGAAAAATAGAAATTCTATCACCAGCAACAATTTCGTTCGGTCCTATTTGAGTTTAATCCTTCATTTTCTTGAGCAAGTTTTTTCTTTAAGCTTTGTTTACACCATGTCTGCTACTCATTCTGATCAAGGTTCTAGCGATGCAGGCGACAAAGCCTCACACCTTGCCACCATGATAGCCTACGGCAACTTCATCACCACCGTGTCGGCGTTGCAAGTTGTCGAGGCAGAGGGTGGTGGGGAGGCAACGTTTTTGGCTGGTGGCTCTAGGCGGCGCAAGGCGAGGGCTGGCGCGTCAGAGCGGAGATCAGCGTCGACGCTGGCGTTGGTGGTGACGACCACGCTAGTGATAAGGATGACGTCGAAGGCGACTACGTCATCAGTGGTAAAGAAGTAAGTGGCCCAGAAGGTGATGCTGAGGTCAGCAAAGAGGGGTCTAAGACCGAAGTTGTTGCTTGGAAGAAATCTAGGAAGAAAATTCCTATCGACGTGGAGATAGAACCTCGGTTGGTTATCCCTTCGGATTTCAGTAATGACAAAGACCTTAAGGTTCAAACTCAGTCTGATGCTAGAAGAGATAAAAAGAGGAACATAGCGGTGCACGTCACCCCGAGTGTGATAACCGAAGATTTAATTGAAACTGTTCGGGCAGACCGCCTTTGGGGGCCTGAGGTGGAGATAAGGATTCCAAACTTGGACGTGGCTGCTTCCACTCACGTCCCAGGGTATTCTTCGATTTTTACATAGCCTTTTACCATAAGCTTTGGCTTACCTGTTCATCCTATAATCGACACATTTTTTCAATCTTACAATTTGTGCTTGGCTCAGTTAGTCACTGGAGTTTGGAGATTTGTGCAGCCCCTCGAGTATTTGAGTCGATTAGCTGGGTTGCCTTTCACTTTCCAGCATTTGATTTCTCTCTACTATCCGTATTTTCTCAAAGCCGAGGTTGTGGCTTTCTTGCCTCGTGGATCTTACACTATCTTAAGCAAGAGTGAAGACCACGGCGATCGAGGTTGGTGTGACCGCTATGTGCTCATCCCAACAAGACTATTATCAGTCAACTCTGGTTTTCCCGAAGAATGGAATGCTCAGCGTAAGTATTCTCATCCTCGTTTCGTCTTCGGTCGCTGTAATTTGTTCTTACCCATTTTCATATTTGTGATATGTAGCCAACAAGGTTTCAGTTAACCCGCCAGAGAATTTACTTGTGTGAATGGCTGAGGTGATGGCACAAAAGACGCGTCCCCTTTGGCATTGGATGATCTTAGCTGCCTTGAAGGAAAACAACTGGTCATGCAAGAGACATGGTGAGTTGCTCGTCACACTTGAAACTTCTTAGCGTTTGCTCTGAATTGTTGTTTCTCAATATTTTCTTTTCCTTCTACATTTAGGTTTTCCCAACAAGGCTGTCAAAGACCCCCAGGAGGATGAAGAGGAAATCAAGGAGAAGAAAGAGAAAGAAGGGGAAGAGAAAAAAGAGAAGAAAAAAGGGACGAAAGAGAAGAAAATCATTGATGCCAAGAAGGCGTCAGCCAGATGGCCAGTTTGGCGAAGCAACTCGCCGAAGAGATAGATCCAAGGGCTCGCTAGGCCAAGGGACTTCACAAGGTGATGACATCTTTCTTGGTCGGTTTACGTGTATTCCAACTTCTACATCCTCTCACATTTACGAGCTTTCTCCTCTCCCTTCCCCAGGCCCAAACCGGAAAAGAGCTGTGTCGAAGAGGGCCACTAAGGTGAAAGGTCCTCAGATTGAGAAGAATGTTACCCCCGCTTCCAAGGCAGTAACTGAAAGACGTCGAGGTCTTGTCGATGAGCCTAGTGAAGAGGAGGCCCATAGGTTCATTCCCGAGGTAGCTTCAGAACCAGTCCCCGAGGTCCCTAGGGAGACCGAGGTGATAACCATCGAGGAGTCTGATCAAGAAGTCGCCAAGCGGAAAGGCAAAGCCTAGGCAAACGAAGGCTTGATTAAGAGCATGTTCAAAGCTTCTCGAGGCTTTGCTCAAGCATCGGATGCTGCCCCTCGGGCTATGGAGATTTCTCCTAGATCCAATCTGTTGGATGCTACCAAAGAATATATCCCCGCCATCGACATTTTGCTCGAATCCATTCGTGCCCTTAGCAAGCTTAGCCCTATGAGTCTGACGGGTGTTTCAGCTGCCTCTGCCCTTCGTGTAAGTTTCCCCGCACTCATGTTCGTTTATTTTATCATACCCTCATACTTGACGCTAAAATTTTGATCTTGTGCAGAATTTGTTCCTCGCATTGCAGGCTGTCTACTTAGAACGCGAACGAGCTGAGCAAGTTCAAGCAGCGACAGCTGCCTGGGGAGAACAAAAGAGAGGGTTCATAGATAAGATGGCCGAACTGGAGGCCCGATTTGTCGCTTTGAATGAGGACTTAGGGCGTTCTAATGAGGCTGCAGCTAGAGCCGAGGCAAACTTGCAGGGGTTCGAGATTCTGCCGAGGCGAGGGTTCAGGCCTTGACAAACGAGTTCGTGAGTGAACGCTCGAGGCTGAGTTTGGAGGCTGAACGGCTCGATGCTGAAATTTTTCGCGCCAAAGCTGAAGTGCTGGAGGTGGGCGAAAGATTTCATGGCAAGTTGGAGGAGTACAATACCAAGCTCAATGGTTGCAAGGCCAGGTGGATCAAGTGCCTGCTTTTCGGAGCAAAATTTCAAATCTTCGGGGGAAAATTGCCTACCTCAATCAATGAGCCGAAGTCAAAGCTACTAGAGTGAAGTTTGAAGAGGCTTGGGCTATTGTCAAGACCAGGCTTGATACACTTGAACAAGTCGAAGCTGGGCAGATTGTTCTCGAAGAAGAGATAGTCAAAGCGAAGGGTGATGCTGCCGAGGCTCAGAAGATAGTGGATGAGCTTCCATCGAGTGAGGGCTCGGATGATGGTGAATCCGAGGATGATGAAGAAGGCGAGGAGAGCGCCGAAGAGGATGATGAAGGCGCCGAAGAGGGGAACCCTTAGGGGAAGATAGTCCCTAATCTTGAATTGTTCTTCATGCTTGTTTATCCTCTGTGGTTTTTGTCTTTGTTTAGGCCTTCGGGCCTTTTGATACGTATGCTTTGGACCGTCGGGTCCTTTTTTATGTAAATGTTTTTTTAGCCTTCGGGCTTTTAGTGAATGAACTTGCATTTTTCGTTTTAAGTGTTAGCTTTTGTTTTGATCTTCGAGGGTTTTTGAGTCGAACACCTGAGCCGAACACTTAGAGTAATTTGTTTGCAAGACTTACTCATGTAAAATCGATGCTAGCTCAGAACGACGTCTCGTCCCCGCGCCGATGTATATTAATAACATTTTGATGATAACCATAGAAATAATGAGACTCTGAATCAACTTCATTTCATTGATGATATAAATTGTGTCCAGAAGGGCTTTACATAAGGCCTAGCTTAAACAAGGCTTAGGCGCAAAAAACAAATTTAAAATGTCACTACTGGACGAAAATACATAGCGCTAATCTACTCCCCGGATGTTAGTCCCTGCGTGCTGAATAGATAGGCTTCGGCGGGAGAGGTTCAGTGTTGACCTCAATTGCACCACCCTCCTCATTCCCCCCAGTTTTTGGGTATGAATCTTGATGAAGATCTGAGCACTGGAGATCGTCTTATCTGCTTCCTGAAAAGTTCAAGCAAAATAAACGAGGAGTAAGTTAAAGTATTTCGACTAAAGCCTTTGGAGCATTTTTTGTCTCGAGGCTGTAAGTGAGTGTGAAATGATTAAGGGATGCGTACCCTGATGTCAAAAAAATACCGCTTTAAATTAGAAATGTTCCAATTTAAGGGTTCGGGTTTGTCTTGCAAGTCTTCGATCTGATAAGATTCCTTTCTCACAATTGTTCTAACTTTGTAAGGTCCTTCCCAGTTTGCTATGAGCTTTTCCCCCATTCTTTTCTTTTGTTGATTGATTCGAAGCCTTTAACACATAATCACCAACTTTGAAGTCCCTAAGTTTGGCCTTCCTGCTGAGATATGCCTCGATTTGCCTTTTCTGTGCTACTAACCGAACCAAGGCTAGCTCTTTTTTCTCCTCAAGCAAGTCCAACTCTATGCGCATGGCTTATTGATTGGCATCCTCAGTGGTGTCGGCGTACTGAAGACTTGGTTCGCCCACTTCCACGAGGATAAGTGAGTCCATGCCATAAGCAAGGGAAAATGGGGTTTCATCGGTGCTGTTCTTCTCTGTTGTTCGCATTGCCCATAGCACCCCCGGTAACTCTTCGGGCCATGGACCTTTTTTCTAATCGAGTCTCTTTTTGAGGTTTTCAACTATTACTATGTTCGAGGATTCAGCTTGTCCATTGGCACTTGGGTGGTAGGGAGTCGACACTATTCTTTTTATTTTCCACTGCTTAAGGAAACCAGTAATAGCTGCCCCCATGAACTATGGACCGTTGTCACAAGTAATCTCCTTTGGGACGCCGAACCTGTAGATGATGTTCTTCTTAATTAAATTGATTACCTCCTTCTGTCTAACCTCGGTGAAAGCTCCTGCTTCTACCCACTTTGTGAAGTAGTCGGTCAAAACAAGAATAAACCGAACACCTCATTTTCCCTTCGGTAAGGGGCCAATGATATCTATTCCCGACTTCATCAAGGGCCATAGTGACACGACCGAATGTAAAGGTTCAGCTTGTTGATGAATCATTCGGGCGTGTCACATTTTTTTACGAAGGCCTTTGCGTCTGTGCTGATGGTGGGCAAATACTACCCAGCTCGAAGTAATTTGCACACTAAGGATTTTTCCCCCCGAGTAGTTGCCACACTCGCCCTCATGTATTTCTGCCATCACATATCTAGCTTCTTCCGGACCCAAGCACTTGGCCATCGGGCCGCTGTTTAGTCTCCTATATAGCTTTCCCCAAATCATTGAGTACGAGCCGCTTGAGTCCTTAATTTCTTTGCTTCTTTCTTATCTTGGGGGAGAGTCCCCGAGTCAAAGTAAGAGATAAACTTACTTCGCCAATCCTATTTGTGGTCTACCGAGTTGACTTCCAATTTCATTTCACTCATTTGTGCGGAAAGCAATCGAACCACTGAATCAGTCCCGAGGGTTCTTCGTCCACTGCCGAACCCAAATTTGCTAAGGCATCGGCTTCAGCATTTTCTTCCTGAGGTACTTGTTTGATTTGCCATTCTTGAAATTGAGCCAAGATTCTTTGTGCTCGGATAAAAAATTGCTGCATTCTGGGCTCACGAGCCATATATTCACCGAGAACTTGATTTACAACTAGTTGCGAATCGCACCTTAATTCAACTCTTTCTACCCCCATCTCTTTGGCCAACTCCAAGCCTACTAAGGCCGCTTGGTATTCCGCCTCATTGTTGGTCACTTTTTTAAACCGAATTGAATGCCTGACTTTCTCCCCGGTGGGCGCTATCAACACTATGCCTAATCCCGAACCCTTATAATTCGTCGCCCTATCGGTGTAGAGTACCTATATCACCGAAGTCGATCCCTTCGACACCAAGTTCTCCTTTTCAGCTTCGGGTAAGATCCCAATGCTAAAGTCAGCCACGAAGTTAGCCAAGACTTGGGATTTAATGGGTGTTCGGGGTTGATAGGTGATATCATATTCACTTAATTCTACTGCCCATTTAGATAACCTCCTCGACAACTCCGGTTTATGCAGTATACTTCTTAGGGGGAAGGTGGTAACTACTGCTATTGGATGACATTGAAAATAGGGTCGTAGCTTCTGAGAAGTAACAATTAAAGCAAATGCTAGTTTTTCCAAATGAGGGTACCTGGTTTCAGCATCGATGAGTGTTTTGCTCACATAGTAGATAGGTTGCTGCTTGCCATCCTCTTCCCGGACCAACACAATGCTGACTAACACCTCAGACACAGCCAGGTAAACTAGCAAAGTTTCACCATCTTTTGGCTTGGCGAGCAACGGCGCGTTAGCCAGATTGTGTTTCAATTCCCTCAGCGCTTCTTTACACTCCGATGTCTACTCAAAGCGATTATTCTTCCTTAAGACAGAGAAGAACTTGTGGCATCGCTCTGAAGACCTTTAGATAAATCTGCTCAAGGCAGCGACTCGGCCAGTCAAGCGCTGAACTTCCTTCACCCCGGTTAACTCGTCGGGGATTTCTTCAATGGCTCTGATCTTATCTGGATTGGCTTCGATCCCACGCTTAGAGACTATGAATCCCAGAAATTTGCCCGAACCCACGTCGAAGGCGCACTTTTCAGGATTCAGCTTCATGTTGTATTGCCTTAGGACAGTGAAGGCTTCTCTCAAATCGAACGAACTCCCCATAGAGTAGGAAATTTGATCACTTGGTGGAGAGTGGATGGAACAGCCTCCATGGTCTACCGAGGATCACATTATAGTCCATGTCCTGGGGCAGAACTTGAAACAGTGTTTCCTTGCAAACTCCTTCGGCGTATGTTTTGAGCGTAATTTCGCCCAACGTCTTTTCGGTGGAGTTGTTGAAGCTAGTCAACACAGTTGCTTTTGGGACAACCTCTCCCTTCAACCACATCTCTTTTACGGCCCCGTAGCTGATTATGTTGACAGAGCTACCGGGGTCGATCAGGACTCGTTTGATATCCGAGTCGCTTATCCTTAGCATGATAACCAAAGCGTCATGATAGAGAAATATCATCCCATCACAGTCATCGTCATCAAACACGATTTCCTTTCCCGAGCCTCCAACTCGAGTTCTTTTCTCCACAGTAATCGACAGCTTTGCAAACTTCTTGGCGGCTGCAAAATTCACTCCATTCACCTCTGATCCCTTGGTGATCACGTTCACAACTCTTTTGCGGGGTGGCGCCCGAGGTGGTTGGCCAACACCTTGGTTCTTCGTATAGTTTTCTTTCCTTTTATCTGTGAGGAATTCAGCCATCACGCCCTTCTTCAGTAAATGCGCCACCTCGAGGTGCAAGGCCTTGCAGTTCTCGGTGCGATGACCGTAGTCTGCGTGAAACTCGCAGTGTAAACTTTGATCTCTTTTGTCAGCAGTAGTCCTCGTGTCCTTCGGTGCTCTCACCCCGGATGTCCCCTTCACTACATTAACAAACTCCGAGGTCGATATGTTGAAGTTGTAATCAGCGATGCGGGGTAACTCCTTATTCTTTGAGACCCGAGCTGGGCTAGAGGGGTTTCTTTGGTTCGTACTGGGGGTAAACCTTTCCACCGAACCGTTGGATCACATGCGAATTTCCAAGCCTTTGAATAACAGGATGCCTCGATGAGGTATACGGTTCATATCTTCCTTCGAGTTTCCTCGTGGCGCCTCGGCGCGATATGAGGACTCAGACCGATTCTTATAATTGTAACTTTGGCCATTATTTTTCCACTCGGCTTCCTCCAGCCTTATCTTGGTGTATGCCCTGTTGTGCAAATCGTCCCATTTCAAGGTTTGATATTGCTGGAGCTCTTTTCGTAATTCGGCAGTGGCCTTAGAATTTCAAACGTTAATGCATTTTTTGAATGCCATGATGGCAAAAGTATCATCCATGGCGGGAAACTCCATACGTTCGGCGTGGAAACGCTCGAGGAAGTCTTTGAGTGGCTTGCTGGGCCACTGTTTGACTTCGAATATATCCTCCTTCCTTTGGAGGATTTTCTGTGCCCCAGTATGAGCTTTGATAAATGCATCAACCAGTTCCTTAAAATTAGAAATTGACCCTGCCGGTAAGCGCATATACTAACGCAATGCTCCCTTCTCCAAAGATTTGCCGAATTTTTTCAAAAACATCGAATCCTTTTCTATCTCTGTTAAATAGTTACTCAACACCATTGACATGTACTCGGTCACATGTTTAACGGGGTCAGTAGTCCCATCATATTTTTTCAGAAATAAAATCTTGAAAGTTTTTGGAGTGGGTGCTGGAGTGGCCTCGGGCTTGTACGGTAATTGCCTTTATTGGTCGATATCAAGAGCCCTTTGAGTCTTAGTCACCCCGGGAATGCTTTCAAGTCATTTTTCCACTCGCGCCTCGACACGAGCCTCAACTCGGGCTTCTATCTCCTTGCTTAGTTTTTCAACATCTACCGAGGAGCTAGTTTCTGCCACGGTGGGAATCGTCCCGAAGTATGGCGTTGTGCTCGGTATTGTGCCCGAACCCCCAGATGTGGCTCCATTTTGAGGTCCCCCTACTATCACGCCAGTAGGAACGAAGGGCGTGATGCCTCCGGTTGGAGCCACAGGCAGAACTCCATTCAGAGCTGAACTACTCCTCACTTCCAACGAGGCGCGAAACTCAGCATTGAATAGCTTGTTCGGATGACTGTTCCTGAAGTGCTTTCAAGGTTCGGACAATGAATGCTTGGAAGGCTTCGTTGGACCCAAGAGGAGGGGTCCGCTGCTGGTGGCACTACATGCGCATTGGCGTTTGGGTACGTATGAACGCCAGTTTTTCCATCAGGAGTTGGCTGAGGTTCAACGGAATTTCCATCGCCGTTAACTATTTCGTCAAGTAAAAACAAGAATTCGAACGAAAAGAACGTTCAACTTTGGAACAAAGCGTTTACGCTTGTATCCCCACAGACGGTGCCAATTTGTATTGGCCTAAACTGTTCTTAGGACACAAATCGAATTTTGATCGCGAATACAAGCAAATCTATGTATCAAAGTTGAAATATGAATAATAACAGATGAAAATATAGGTAAAAGAGCGTGATTTCAATATATGCCAATGAGTACAAATTTTGACAGAGTTGCTGTATGTATTTCTGAATAGTTACAACATGAAAATTAGAGCTATTTATATAAGAGAGGGACCTTGCCCACGTTTCCCATGACTGGTCATACTCATACGTACGTTCAACACGCATGCTGGTGGAGTGAGTGGGCTGAAGTAGGGGGCTATTATGCCGCTGGAACCGGGGTGTTCCACCGAAGTCCAAATACATAGCTTCGATGGTGCAATCTTGCTGCTCGATCAAAGTGCATATGCCCGAACCATAATTTGTGATTCGTCTTCGGTGATGGCTTCGATGCTCGACTTTGGTGATTCTATTGCTTGCTTCAATCTTCATCCTTCGGAACATCAGTTCAACTGGCCGGGTTTTATCCCACTGAAGTGCTATCCGAGCTCGTTGATTTTTACCTAATACATAAGTCATAATTTATTTTGATACATAATTAAAAAAGTAAAAGAATTTTTTTAAAATTCATGGTTTAAATGCGTCACAATATTGTCGATGTATAAGTTGGGGATGGGCGTGCCGGGGTGATGGTGAATAATCCCACATGGATGTGGAATGGATTAATTTGTTTCTTCATAAAATTTGGACAAGCCTCCTCCGTCTGGGCTAACTTTTAAAGTCGGATTAGGCCCAAAGTCAAAATTGTTCAATTGAATTTTATTCTATAAAATAATCAGAACAATCCAAAAAATATTATTGTATCTCTTCATTCATGGGTTTATATTAATGAAACAACTAAAATTGGCAACTTCATTGATCACTTGAAGAGTAGAAATTTGAACTAGCTAGGTTTATGCAATGTTAAAGCATGAGCGCGAGATACGACATTTAAATGAGGCATTTGGCTCTTTGACCTCCCTCAAGTTTTCAATTAAAAAAATGACCTCCACGTTTTAAAAATTGGGTAGATGACCTTCTTCTTTTTAATCATGATTAGGACTTAATTATACCAAAAAATGGCTGCATGTCCCAACCCCCAAGTTTTAAATATTACGCTTTGGCCCATACCAAAAAAGAAAAATTTTCTCCCCCCTCCAAAATTTGCCGCCTTATTCCACCCCCTTTATTTCCTCTCATTCCAGCCGCATCCATTGGCCTCTTCTTCAGCTGAACCTCGTTCTAGGGCTCAAATCCAACCATTTTGTTCCATAGCTATCAGAAATTAAATTCTCATCTTCAGTTTGCTCTCATTTCGTAATTTATGGTCGTGGGAAGCTTTTAAATTTTTAAGTTTCATCTTTTTTAAAAGGTTCAATCCATCTATCATGGTGGATGCAATTACTTCGAATTGAGTTTGTATCAACTTCATCATGGTATACAAAGTGTTTTATTGAGCTAGTAAGCTGCTTTATCATCTCCGCTATTGTTTTTGTTCCATTAGAACTCTATTATAATTCATCGACCTGTTTTAGTATATTATTGACTTGTTCTTATATAAGTAAATAGAGCTGTTATGGGGTCCTATTGAAACGACCTCGGTCAGTCGTTTCAGAAGTTAGGACTCTGATTGGCGTGCCAATAATTTTAAAATACTCATAAGGTCCATTAGGACCTATCTGTAAAATTTGAGCTAAATCAGAACTCGTTTGGTAGGCATCGGAAAAAGGTGTCAGTTTTTATTGTCGATAAATATTAAAAAGAGATTTTCGAGCTCGGTTTTGGCGAATGTGCTCCGATTCAAAATCCGAAAGTGCCGTTAGGTTTGTATGATTATTTGTGACTTTTGTAATCATTTGAAAGTGAATTTCGATATTGTTCGGCTAGTTTCCGCTAAAATGCCGAAAGTTAAATAATTTGACTTTTTCTATTTAAATTCGCATCTTGAGTTTCGGGAGTCCAATTTGAGATCCACCTTTGCGAGTATGTTATACCTATTTTGTATAAATTGTATGCAAAAGTTGGAATTATTTCGAATATTGTAGAGTACAGTTTTAATTTTTACCGTAGCAGCGAATTTTAAAAGAAAAAGAAAAAAAAGAGAAAAAGACAAAAGAAATATAAAGAGGCGGTGTCCTTAAGGGATTAAATCCCTTGGCCTAACCTTTGGTAAAAGATTACAAACAGAAACATTAGATACAGAAAAAGAAACATGCGAGGAGAAACGGAAACATGGAAATAAGAGAAAAAAATTCCAGAAAATGGGAAAAGGGGCCAGAGAAAAGTACAATTTTTACCCTGAAACATTCAGGTAACGATCCTAATATATTATTGGAGTTTATTACGTGTGTTTGAATATATTTTGACGGTAAAACTTGGAATATTAGACATCATTTTAATAAGTTCAATTAATAGTTTAAAGGGTCAAATGGACCCCGATAATGGAATTAATTATATATTCGTACTCAGTGAGTTGTGGGCAACATATAAATGTAATTTATTTGGGGTTTGGTTATGTAACTATAAACCCTGTATATAGGCCTGGTCTGCATATTGTGTATGCGAATAGAGTATCAGATTCCTAACCGGATTACCCTAAGATGAAGCCTTTAGCCTAATTTTATATATTTTTCCGCTTATTGAATAGAGTGGGATCGTTTGGCAATAAAATCAAAGGACAAAGCGGTTATTGAGTGGATGTACTAACTTTGTAACAAGGTAAGTGTTTATATCCATTTCTTTGGAGGCACCTGGTCTCGTGGATTTTCTACCACGTGTTCCTTACGTGTGTAGCTGCCGATAGGCGTACTCTTTACGCCTTAGCTTTGGATTTACATTGTGTATTATATGTTATGTCATGTTGTTGGTATTGCATTAAGGAACTGAGCATTGTACTCTGACTGTGAGTTGGCATCTACTTCCCGGCTGTCGATGAGAGTCCCGCACCGGTGAAGGGTTATTATTGCATCACATTGCATTCATATGCATTATATGTCATTCATATGCATTACATTGCATATTATATTGGGTGCAGGATTATTCCGCCCCAGGAGCTGGAGTATTCCGCTCCATTGTATCATATTGAGGGCAGGAGTACTCCGCCCTAGGAGCAGGTGTATTCCGCTCTATTGTATCATATTGAGGGTAGGAGGATTCCGCCCCAGGAGGGCGCAGGAGTATTCCACCTCAGCTTTATATTATATCGGGTGCAGGAGTATTCCGCCCCAAGAGAGTGCAGGAGTATTCCGCCTCTGGTTTATATTATATCGAGTGCAGGAGTATTTCGCTCCAGTTGGTTATCAGATTGGATTCCCCTCGAATACAGGAGTATTCCGCTCCGGGATGGGATTACGGGCACATGTGACCCTTTGCATCATATTTCATTTCATTTCATTTCATTTCATCTTATTTTATTTCATTTCATACCATTGTGTAGACTTGTGGTACATAACTACTGTTCTGCTTCTACGTGCATTGCTTATTTGCCTATATATTTTTAGCTCGTATTCTGGGTTGCGGGGATCGGGTTGCACGACGCAACGGTATAAATATATGGACCGGATTGCACGCCGCAACGGTATAAATATATGGATCGGGTTGCACGCCGCAACAGGATGAATATATGGATCGGGTTGCACGCCGCAACAAGATGTATTTCTGATTGTTGATGAGTTCAGGATATCTATATGTTTTGGTTATCTTACGTTTTGGTTACCTTACGTTTCTGGTTGTTGATGAGTTTGTCATTCCATACGTGTATCTAGTTATTATCTGGCTCTGCCTTTGTATAATTTAAATAATAGGAATTTGGCTTATCTGTTCATTTTCTCCCTGGCTAGCTATTATATTCTTTGAGGTGGCTAGTCTGCTCCACTTATTGAGTCCTTTTGACTCACCCTTGTTTGTTGTTTGTTCTTGTCTATTTATTTCGTTTCGGCAGGTTCGCTCCAGGATTGAGTTTGCCACGTTGTTCAGGAACAAAGACGACTTCAACTGTCAGGGTGACCCAGCTTTTATTCCGGATGGCCACCAGTTTATTGGTTATTATTTCAGTTGCATTCTGCTCCCTTCAGGAGGTATCTATCCTCTTTTGTACTCTTAGATGTCTAGTCTGGATAGCTCGAAAAATTGAGGTTGGGACTTCATTTGATGTCGTTGTTGATATTGCTCAAAGGTATTAGGCACACCATAAATTAGAGTGGGAAGAGTTAGAGCAAGAGAGTGAGAAATCTCGCGGCCCTGGTGGGCACCATAACTCGTTTGAAGGTAAGAGTTCTGATTATTTTGGGAGGTCACCTGCCAGGTTATCTCAGCTGGTAGAGCATAATTCTTAAAATACGCTAGTAGTTCATTAAGATAGACCTAGTTTTTCTCTTTAATGTCTATCAACAATCTGTCCAGTTTCCATTTTCACTGGAAAGGTGTTATCAGTGTCGTGAGCCTGTCATTTTTGGGTGGAGTTCTTTCTTAGTCCGGCAAGTAGGCAGTCGTCCTTTCTCTCGTCATCAGGCACCTGCACCGTCGCAGGGAATTTCATTTAGATCTCAATCTGCAAAAGAAATTCCACCATCCAGTAGAGGTTGAGAGTGTGGTGGCAGTGGTTCTTCAGAAAATGATTGTCAGGGTAGCGGCTCATCTCAGCTGCAGAGGCAGTTCAGTCTGGCAGGATGCTGAGGTATCTGATATACTAGACCCTGGAATTTCTTCTTCTCTTAAATGTGAGTAAGATTTTATTCTTTCGATCGATCTTGAAATGGTGTGTCTTATCATGTTTCGATGGTTTCTTTTGATGTCGTTTCTATTAAGAATAGGTTGCAGTAGAGGGGTGAGCTTCTGATATGATTTATTCCTTGCATTTATGATGACCCTACTAGTCGATCTGGTTTAAATGTAAGAGATTTGTGAGTGGGTATCGGTATTGTCTGCTTGGCATCTTGTTGTGCTACTTTTTATTGTTTTGTCAAGTCAGTCTACATCTCTCTTTGGAATTCTATGTTGGTAGGATGATGATATTCTTACCCGTCACCATCAGAAAGCATCATTGTTTCTTCCGGTGTAAAGTAGTTAGTAAGCAATATTCGATCCACGTATCTCCTTTTGGTTCAAAACGCTAATAGAGTCATGTTATTCTACAAGTTTATCTCGGTATAAAAGGGTTTTCTGGTAAATTGTCAGACTTTCCTTCTTATTGAGAGGTTAAATTGGCATAGATGTCATTCTATAAAGGTTATTTAATGTCTATTTCTTCAATTGCGATTCTTTGGTTAGCCTGACTCGAAAATAGTCTAGCTCTGGTAGCCAATCAAATAAGAATATGAGCTTCCTGAATTTCTAATTATTTCTATCCTCAGTCTGTTGCCATATCTTCCTTGTTCGGCACTGGTGAGCCTAGGCGGTCAGTAACCTATTGTGATGTTCCCTGTGTTGAGCCAGAGTACATGTTATTGTAGCCGGGTAAGCATATTATTTTTTTCAAGGCTTCTAAGGGTAATAAAACTACCATCCATCAGGCAGTGGTGTTTACGGCAAATGTATGGAGTTGTGACTCGAGAGTTGCAGCTGTTTGACAACTCGAAAGGGTAGTTGGTAGCTTAGGTCTGCTTACGTTCAGCTTTTAGCTAAATCTTCTTTAGTCCAGCAGACTGTGCGAGGATGGTTATTCCTATTCAAATAGCTGCATGAGTTGTGCTTTAAGTGGAGGAGTCTTCCTCCAAATATTGAATAGTAATACTAAATCTCTAAGGCGTTGATACCACTTTTGTCAAGCCAACCTAGGGCCACAACAAAAACCTACAATGAGTGCCGATCATTGCTAAATCCACTAATAATCTATTAATGATAGAGATAAGCTGGCAACCTGATCATATATACGTACCTATCTGCTGAAAGTACAAAATCTGAAAAGATGACACGACTTTGACTTGCTGGCAATTAGAGCACTGAGCCACAAATTCTGCTAGGTCACACTTTATTCTGTCCCACCAATAAATGTGCTTAAGATCATGGTACATCTTCGTCGAACCTGGGTGAATAGTGTATTTGGAATAATGTGCCTCTATCATAATCTGTCCACGTAAATCTGCAACATCAGAAACACAAAGTCTATTTTTATACATGAGATCACCGTCAGTAGTAACCCTGTATGGTGATTCCGGTTTTCTTCTGGCTATTTTGTCTTTATTTAACTAGAACTGGATCCTCATATTGGTGTTGCTTTACTTCATGAAAATTTAGAGTTAAAGGTCTAGTGCAGCTTATCGTCCATCCATCATTGGCATATCTCTTTCACACCTCAATTTTTTGAGAAGTTACTTTAGCGTGATAAGTGCACATGTAATCAACTTTGTTGCTGGTATTCTGCCTCAGCTCATGGTCCAATTACATGTTTCCTTTATGTTTAATTTTTCATGTCATAATACTTCTAATTCAAAGACAATACCCTGAAGTGGATGTTTAGTCTGAAGATCATTCCTGGTCTGCATCATATTATCCAGTAGTAATTGCGTGATCCTTATCCTTATATGATAGACCATGTTCAGATGAACCTTTGAGATACATTAGGATATCAATAACTACATTCCCTCAAGGACCTTACGGAACAACACTAACATCAACTGAGATGTTGTATAGTGCGTTCGTAAAAATGATATAGCTTACATCAAATCTTCTATGGTGTGTAGTGACAAGGTACTTCAAAATATCCCACTATTGCATCAAGTGTGAGCTAATTCTTAGTTCCATCGACCTGTTCTATATCGAAAGGTATATCAAAGGGGTGATTATCGGCTAAATCATGTTAACCCATTCAAAGTTTCGTGTATCTTTGCTAGGAAAATGTAGAACTCTCTTCTCGTGATCGAGGAAGAATCAGCTTAGTCAGAATAAGCTGTGTAATGGTATTATCATATTATCCATATATATTTTATTCCAAAAGTTCAATATGCATGTTATAATTTTGATGCTGTAATCAGGAAATAATACCCGTAGAATAGCTTATGAAGGTCGTGCAAGTTCTTTTGCTATCTGTGCGAATTTTTCTTTAGATTTAGGCTCGTTTGAGGACGAACGAGAGTTTAAGTGGAGGAGAATGAAATGACCTCGGTCAGTCGTTTCGGAAGTTAGGACTCCAATTTGCGTGCCGATAATTTTAAAATATTCATAAGGTCCATTAGGACCTGTCTGTAAAATTTGAGCTAAATCAGAACTGGTTTGGTAGGCATTGGAAAAAGGTGTCAGTTTTTATTGTCGAAAAATATTAAAAAGAGATTTTCGAGCTCGGTTTTGGCGAATGAGCTCCGATTCGGAATCCAAAAGCGCCATTAGGTTCGTATGATTATTTTTGACTTTTGTGATCTTTTGAAAGTGAATTTCGGTGTTGTTCGGCTAGTTTTCACTACAATGCCGAAAGCTAAATAATTTGACTTTTTCTGTTTAAATTCGCATCTTGAGTTTCGGGAGTCCAATTTGAGATCTGCCTTCGCGAGTATGTTACATATATTTTTTATAACTTGTATGCAAAAGTTGGAATTATTTCGAATATTATAGAGTACAGTTTTAATTTTTACCGTAGCAGCAAATTTTAAAAGAAAAAAAAAGAGAAAAAGACAAAAGAAATATAAAGAGGCGGCGACCTTAAGGGATTAAATCCCTTGGCCTAACCTCTGGTCAAAGATTACAAACAGAAACATTAGATACAGAAACAGAAACATGCGAGGAGAAATGGAAACATGGAAATAAGAGAAAAAAATGCCAGAAAATGAGAAAAGGGGCCGGAGAAAAGTTGAATTTTTACCCTGAAACATTCAGGTAATGATCCTAATATATTATTTGAGTTTATTAAGTGTGTTTGAATATATTTTGACGGTAAAACTTGGAATATTAGACATCGTTTTAATAAGTTCAATTAATAGTTTAAAGGGTCAAATGGACCCCGATAATGGAATTGATTATATATTCGTACTCAGTAAATTATGGGCAACATATAAATATAATTTATTTGGGGTTTGGTTATGTAACCATAAACCCTGTATATAGGCCTGGTCTGCGTATTGCGTATGCGAAAAGGATATCAGGTTCCTAACCGGATTACCCTAAGATGTGAGGAATGATGCCTTTAGCCTAATTTGATATATTTTTCTGCTTATTGAATAGAGCGGGATCCTTTGGAATGAAATCAAAGAACAAAGCGGTTATTGAGTGGATGTACTAACTTTGTAACAAGGTAAGTGTTTATATCTATTTCTTTGGAGGCACCTGGCCTCGTGAATTTTCTACCACGTGTTCCTTACGTGTGTAGCTGCCGATAAGCGTACTCCTTACACCTTAGCTTTGGATTTACATTGTGTATTATATGTTATGTCATGTTGTTAGTATTGCATTAAGGAACTGAGCATTGTACTCTGGCTGTGAGTTGTCATCTACTTCCCGGCTGTCGATGAGAGTCCCGCGCCGGTGAAGGGTTATTATTGCATCACATTGCATTCATATGCATTATATGTCATTCATATTCATTACATTTCATATCATATTGGGCGCAGGAGTATTCCGCCCCAGGAGCAGGAGTATTCCGCTCCATTGTATCATATTGAGGGTAGGAGTATTCCGCCCTAGGAGAAGGAGTATTCCATTCCATTATATCATATTGAGGGTAGGAGGATTCCGCCCCAGAAGAGTGCAGGAGTATTCCGCCTCAGCTTTATATTATATCGGGTGCAGGAGTATTCCACCCCAAGAGAGTGCATGAGTATTCTGCCTCTGGTTTATATTATATCGGGTGCAGGAGTATTCCGCCCCAGGAGCAGGAGTATTCCGCTCCAGTTGGTTATCAGATTGGATTCCCCTCGAATGCAGGAGTATTCCGCTTCGGGATGGGATTACGGGCACATGTGACCCTTTGCATCATATTTCATTTCATTTCATCTCATTTTATTTCATTTCATACCATTGTGTAGACTTGTGGTACATAACTACTGTTCTGCTTCTACGTGCATTGCTTATTTGCCTATATATTTTTAGCTCGTATTCTGGGTTGCGGGGATCGGGGTTCACGCCGCAACGGTATAAATATATGGACTGGATTGCACGCCGCAACTGTATAAATATATGGATCGGGTTGCACGCCGCAACAGGATGAATATATGGATCGGGTTGCACGCCGCAACAGGATGTATTTCTGATTGTTGATGAGTTCGGGATATCTATATGTTTTGGTTATCTTACGTTCCTGGTTGTTGATGAGTTTGTCATTCCATACGTGTATCTAGTTATTATCTGGCTCTTCCTTTGTATAATTTAAATAAGAAGAATTTTGTTTATCTGTTCCTTTTCTTCCTGGCTAGCTATCCTATTCTTTGAGGTGGCTAGTCTGCCCCATTTATTGAGTCCTTTTGAATCACCCTTGTTTGTTGTTTGTTCTTGTCTATTTATTTCGTTTCGGCAGGTTCGCTCCAGGATTGAGTTCGCCACGTTGTTCAGGAGCGAAGACGACTTCAGTTGTCAGGGTGAGCCAGCTTTTATTCCGGATGGCCACCAGTTTATTGGTTATTATTTCAGTTGCATTCTGCTCCCTTCAGGAGGTATCTGTCCTCTTTTGTACTCTTAGATATCTAGTCTGGATAGCCCTAAACCTAGTATGTGGGTAGTCAGCTGTAATTTCTTTTTAGAGCTTAGAGATATCATTATGTTTGTACTTTTTCTAAGTCTTGTTATTATTTATAAATTGAATTATATTTATTTTCCTAATTTAGTTGATAAGGGTTCGCCCGACGGGTCTAGGGAAGGATGTCGGGTGCCCGCACGGCCTATCGTGTCACCTATACAGTAATGGGTGCTGATTACAATGGGCAACAGGTAGAGACGCCTAAGTGCTGGTCTTGGCGTTCCAATACTAGTGCAACAGTACCTATTGCATTGAAATTGAAGGGTATATTTGACGAGTTGATTGACAACGTTATTGAACGCGGGTAATTGACTTGTGATCAGGGTGATGTATCCATTAGTTATATGCTTAGTGTAGCATCTGCTAAGGGGAAAATAGCTCCTTCGTTCATTAGGAATGATAGTGATCTGCGCATATATCTCCTAGATGTATATGGTAATGGTAGTAGGCCTATTCTTTATATTTCGCGGGTCGAGAGGTCCGCCGCAACTTCACATGTTGTTGCAGCATCTCTTGCAGCTGATGATCAAATGGTTGAGTCCAGCAATATTCTTGGAGATAATACAGGAAAATCACTCTTGGACAAGAATGTTGAGAAGGCTACAAGCCACCATCCTTGTGCCTTCGTGGTAGATAAAAGAACCTGTACATGTAGGACATTTATCAAAAGGGGCAGGAAAAGAGTTAAGGATATTCCATCCATCGGGGTATCATTTACGTCCAAGAAGAGAAGGAATAAATGTTCAAATTGTAAGCGACCCGGCCATAAAAAAATAACTTGCCCTCTGGCTCAAAATAGACAGTGATTTATTATTTATTGCTTTTTTCCTAATTAGTGTAATAATTTATTTTTCTGAACATCTGTAATAACTTGTGAACTGAATAATTTATGTATCTTCGCTTCCAATATATCAGTGCTTGCTCAGTTTTTTTGTTTATTATAATTAGATATGTTGATAATAGATTCTTGCTTGCTGCGCTTGAAGTTCGAAACACTCGATTTTAATAAGTTGACAATAAATCTTAACTAGCTTTATTGATATCTGTAATTATTTTTGGTTCCCTGGACATTGTTCGAGCATAGACCATCTGAGCATAGACTAAAAACATCATTTTCAACAATTAGTGTGCAAGTGGATTGTGTTGTAGATAATAGGTCAGCCGAAATGTGTGCCAGGTTCTTTAAAATGTGCACTACCCAAAGTAAGAACTATCCCATCAGATACAATGGTTCCAATAACTCCTGTCTCTTGATCTTCTTACCCTATAGAGTATAAATAGGGCCAGTATTTTCTAATTTTTTCAACACCCATTAACAAGTTAACTTATGAAATTTTCATATAAATAGCCCTCAATATACCATTTTAATAAGTTACCTAGCACTAATATAATCTAGCCACATATTTATATTTAAAATTTAATTTATAATTTAAATATGACATATAATTAGATTGGTATTCTTTATATATACCTTCTATACACATATATTTGTTTGATATTTTTTAAATATTTATATCATCAAATTATATTTGATAAATATGCTAGGAAAAGAAAAAAAGATAAAATATGGTTACAAAAAGTGGATAAGGGTTGGGAATGATTATGTGGGACAATAATCCCTTAATTTATCTACTTTTTCGCCTCCTTGATCTTCTCCATTTCTCTAAAACATGTCAGACGCAAGTAACAACCATGTATGGCCTTTTGGATGGTACATCCGAACAAGGAACTGTACATGTTTCACTCTAACTGTGAACTTATATTCACGTATAACGGATGACCTAGTAAGTTTCGTACTTCATTCTTTAATATTTGGATTTGTTTACCTTAGTTATTTGATTTTTAATACATTAAACGTTGTACTATTTGATTATAGCTTTTTCCATGGAACATAGCAAATCTTTTACCCGACTATACGACGCAAGCTGTTATCTACAATGGTGACATTAGGTTCTTCATGGAACTACGTGTGACACCAAGTTGCAAATCGCTTCAGCGAGGTTGGTTATAGTTTGTTAATGATCGTCATATCGTTGAAGGCTAAGTTCTCCACTTCCAAATAATGCATCGACATCCTGAATATGGTGTTTGTTTTCGTGCACATATGATGCCATGAACAATAAAATGGGTGATATTTTGTCAACGTATTAATTTTGGTGTTCCTATTGTTAAGTTTTTTATAAGTTCTTATTTTTAGGCGAAGCATGCATAGTCCACGATCTCCAATTCACCTTTATTTACTTTATCTTATTATTTAATATACTTAGAAAATTTGATAATAAACTCCTGATGCGCTAGAAATTGATATTTTCTGGCCAAGTATGCGTAGTTGATAATCAATCATACGGTTGTTGACACTATACTTTAAATGGGTTTATTGATATCTGTAGTTGAAAACTTTTTCTGGACTAAGAATAAAATAGTGTTTAAACTACTATACATGGTATTCACTAAATAAATGTTGGATTTATACTAAATTGAATATTTGTTGTTCAAGTTGGCTATTCGATCATATACCAAAATTGCATAGAGTAAAGACAAATACATTATTTCAATTAATGATAACTAGTTGCCGTATAGTAACAGACAACAAACTTAATAAGTAAGCTAAGTATATTGATAGGTAGATAATAGCTAAGTGAGAAACGTGTCATGTTGTTTAATGGGTGCAGTGCCCAAGTTTGGCATGTCCCGTTGGATTTAATGGAGAGGGAAAAGTCTCACCGGGAACAAGGTTTAATCATGACTGTTAGACTTCCCTCCCCTATCTGTTAACCTCCTTCTTCATCTATAAATAGGACCGTTGTTTACTCTTTCTTTCATACATTTCCAAATGATAAATCTGAACTTTTCTAAAGCTTTTTTCTGCACAACAATGGCGATCCCACCCACCCAAGATGCACTCATAATTCGTCACACATTAGACATCCTCAAACAAAAAATTAATGAGGGCAGGCAGCGGCAAGAGATGAACATTCTGTGCATTGCACGTATTCTTCGTGCAATGTGCCGCCACGTCGGTATCAACCCCGACGACCTCACCACCCCCTCACCCCTAATCTCCTTAATTTTTATATTTTTTAAGTATTTTTAATGTTTTAAGTTAGTTTAAGTATATATGCATTTTATTTTTTGTTATTTTGTAAATGTCACGAACCAAAATCTTGAATAGTCACGAGGGCACCCGAACTAACCCAATCAGGCGAACCAACTCGCTAAATTAATATCACCGATGAAAAAAAATTATAATAAATTCCAATGATGTGGCTTTAAAAATAAAATGCGCGGAATATCCTAAATATAAGAAAAATGGCTAGTCCTCTACCATAAGTCATGAACATCTATAAGATAAATTTATGAATGAAATATCCCGTATATTCGAAAGAAGTGACGACATGAATGAAATAATTGAAAGGTGCGCCACCACGGAGCAATGATGGCTGGCTCACTGCTGATATGTAGGGAAATCTTCAAATTCTAGTCACGGGGTTCGCTGATACTCGGAATCGTATCTGCCCAAACAAATAATAAGAAAACAATCAGAAAATAACGTAAGTCAGAAGGACTTAGTAGGTGGGTAGACTAGTTCCTCTGAAAAAAAGTAAACCAGTTTAAACAATTAATTAATAGAATAGAGGAGGGAGAAAAGAAACATATTATAACTCACTACTCCAATAATTCATCAAATCACATAATAAATATCAACTAATCTCAATCAAGGAAACCAACAATTAACCTCAACTCATAGCATAACATAATGTGTAGCAAACTCCGAAATAGATAATAGATTTGATAGTGGACCAATACCGAGACTATAAATTATGGACCAACTCCGACATAAATAGTGGACCAACTCCAAAATAAAACAGTAGCTTTGATAGTGGGCCAACACCGAGACTATCAATATGAACTAACTCTTAAATAAATAGAAGCTTTGATAGTGGACCAACTCCGAGACTATCAATATGGACTAACTCCGAAATAAATAGTAGACCAACTCCAAGGCTATCAAATGGACCAACTCCAAAATAGATAGTAATGATAAATTTCCAAGCTACATGTCTGAAAGCCAATATAAAAACACGAGACATAATAACATATGATCGTAGTAAACAATTAAGTCATAAAGAACTTGCCCAAAACCTCTAACCCAGCACGTATGTCCACACTTCCAACCATATCATCAGATATGCATATAACTTAACAGTACTTCAAACAACAAGGTAACAACTACCAGAAGTAGACACGATCCAGAAAAAATACATATTCCAAGTATAAACTTTAACACAGCAAAAAAGGTGTAAATGATTACACCTAGGGCAGTGCGCATACAAGGAAGGTATGCACAAAATCTCGCGTGGACAAATTCCACCAAAGAAAGGGATAGAACCACCTACCTCGATCCGCCAATAGCTAACTAGTCCACGATCTCCTTTTGAATGCTCAAATCCCTCCAAATGAGTCCACTTTATGCAAAACAAAAATAATACGATCAATACAAGCTAATCGGCTAATTTTCATAACTTTAAGACAGATATGTCAAAAAGTCAACCCAAAATCAACTTTGGGCCCACATACCCAATTACCGGAACAAAATACGCTTTTTTGATTACCCATTAGTCCACGAGTCCAAAAGTATGATTACTTTCTCAATCGAAGTTCATTTACATCATCAAATAGCCAATTTATCAATTTTGGGTTTATGCCGAAAGTCAACTATTTATCAACACCTAAAATCTCAAATCCAATTCAATAATCATATCACCCATTCGAATATGAGTTCATACATACGAAAATCGAGTCAATCCGATATCGTTAACATCCTCAAATCCCTATATTATTCCACTTTTGAGTTAAAACTTAAGAACTTACTCAACTTCCCCAATTTCTCACAACCATCATTTATGACCAAATTAGAGTTATCAAATTCAACATTAGATACATCATAATCTAGTATAAACCCAATCAACTTCATCATTTAAATCAACTTAAGAAGTCTAACCAATTTTATGAATTTCTCAAGAAACACTCATTAAATCTTCCTTATAAAAGGGAAATACATAGGTTATGGTTTAGAACTTACCCCATGGAAAAAACATGAAGAACATCCTTGAATTCTTCCAATCCCAAACTTTCAAGATGAGAAAAACTCCAACATTAATAGTTAAAAAATGCCCAGCTGTTCTGCCTCGTTTCTTGTGCCAAACGATCTCAAAACTCACTTTTGATGCCTCGAATGGATTCCTTGTAAAATTCCGGTCAAGTTAGACTTTTGAATCACTCCATTTAACCTTATAATGAAGGAGATATATTGGTTTCAATATTTGGAATAGTGCTGATTTTTTTATACGAATTCGGTGGCAATTTCGTAGTTAATCTGAAAAATCTGGCAACCCAATTTTTAGTAAAATGACCGTAAATCCCTCATATGATGTTGAAACTTGATGATTTCAGTTGTTATGATTCCAAAATTATGATGCGGATATAATGGTTTGATCGAAATACGAATCAAAGGCCATTTACTCAATATGGTAACCTTTATGCTCAAATCAACGTTGAAATCGAAAATGATCACCATAAAACCCAAACTTATCCAAAACTCATTGGAATTTAACCAAACTTTGTGGACATGTCTAAAATCATCATACAAACTTATTAGAGCTAAAAACAATATTGACATGCATATCGGAGCACCGATTTACCAAAATGACCGGGCGGGTCGTTACAATCTCCCTCACTTGGACTCGTTCGTCCACTAACAAATCAAGCACAAAGCCAATGGTACAACTTTCGTCCGAAGACTACCGATCGACCTTAAAAGTTTCTAAGTCTTGAAATTCTCAAGAATTTCGGCAGCACTTCCCCTAAAACTAAAAGATCCCTTGAAATATCAAACAACCACTACAACCACTCGGTACAACCGCTACACCGAGAGTAACTCAATAATAACTTAAATGCCCCACACTGCAACAACGTCAAAAGGTCGAACATAGAGATACTAAGATAAGAAGGAACGAGAGCAAACCTTAAATCTCAACGACAACACCAATCTTCCAATATCACCACAATACCGTAAATACCGTTAAGGCTCAGAATTTACAAAAATTACGGCGGCACATCCCCGATAACTGAGCAACCACCAAACTATCAACACCTACAATAACCCAAAAGGCATAACAATCCAACCAAAATCAAACCAGTGACATCAAATAAATATCTAGAATAAAATCAATACCATGGGACCTTACACAGTCACAACCAAAATAAGAATAATACATAAGCAACAAGAATAGCAAGGAAAGAGAAAACATGAATCGAACAACACTGGGATATCTCGTCCACATATTCATGCCTAACCATCTAAGAAATCACCTCGGCGAACGATCTCACACAGAACAATTTGAAGCTCACATGCCTCAACACCAAACTAGGTAGCACAAAACCAATCATTACAAGGAGGAACTATAACCAATCTTAACACACATACTCGATACAACCCTTGACCGACCGAACGGTACCAACTGAGTGCACCAAGTCTAGAAGAAACAACACCGACTTATCCTCTATCACTAACTACAAATGGAAACCTCAAATCAACGGTTAAAGCACAACAAGATTCGCCGATTAACAAAATTCACATAACTGGCGCCAAGCCAACTCGAGCTTCCCTTGCACAAGTCTGTAATCTTCTAAGAAATAGGGTATAACACTCCTCAGAACCCAACAGAAACAACCTGAGTACAACCAATCGAAACATCTAATCCAGAAATCAAACCTAATCGAACATATCCAAACGGGTCAAAAACGGTACGACTCCATGCCATCACATGATCAAACACTATCATCAAAACTACACTCACTATCCAACACAGGAGAAACAACCCGAATGGCAAAGTGGACACACTTCGCAACCTAGAAGCTCGACACATGAAATAAAGAACCGACTGGTACAAAATGAGACAACTAGATACAACTGAGAATATCACAACACGCCCCGATCCAACACCTACCGAGACTCTCCTCAAAGCTGAGATAACAAGAAGAACGCAATGGTAACCTACTGAAACCAACATTATAAAGCCTAACATACTCTCTAACCGACAACTATCAAAATCATCTCCCAATATTTATCAGCTACTAAGATGAACTAATCCTAGCTGAAAACACCACAAAATACTGAACAAGATGCATCAACCCAAAACGAGGTACAACCATAATTTTTAAATAAAAGTCATTACTCGCAAACACACCAATCCTAACAAACCAACACACACCCCGAGAAAGTCGAAATCAATTTTAGCCTACAACCGACATACAGCAACACCATCACTCCAACTCAGGATAAAGTCCGAGACACAACCACATTGCATGACATAATCTCAACATAGAAACTGACCAACCGATAATTAAATAGTACATTAAGAGCTCGAGCAATCACAGCTCTCAAGAAAAGTCAACATACTAGCAATAGCCACAACCAGCTCAATCTAGCCTGACGGCTACAAATCGCACCCAAACTCACACATGGTTCTACCCACGAAGACATAGCTTCAACACCATTTGGAACTACACGGACTCCAAAACACCACGACAAAACTCATGTATCCAAGTGTTGACCCGGTGTAAAGTTAAAGATACACCAACCATCAAGAAGCGACAAGCTAAAAACACTACCTTGCCTAGTCACACCTGCTAGAAGAAATCCGCTACTCATTCCAAATAAGCAAGCCAAAAGATCAACGACTTGACACATACATCCCCACACAGACTTAGCTTCCTCACAACCTGATCACAAGATCGCAAGTTGCACAAGCCTTACGGGCCGACCAATGTAACCACACGAAGAGTCCAGCGACCGCACTCTTAGTCATACAAGGCGATGCGCCCGCGATAACTCCCTCGTGACCGCATACGTCAGTCAGCACTCTATACAAAAACCCAACCACACATGTACGACTTAGCCCTAGGAGGCACACAAAACTCATCGACTTCACACAACAACACACTCGGGACAGCTTACCGACAACTTGTAAAATCAACCATCATGGTCATGATGAACCACACAAAAGTACCAATTGCTAGGAATTTTACAACACATTCCTCCAAGTCAAAGTTATGAACACCGATTTGACTTCCAAAGTCCGACACTCTACGAAGACGAGAAACTGGGACTTATAACACCCACTACAAGCAATGCATAACCCACCGACTTCCAGCTCCTAGCTGGAGCTAACCACAATGGTAAAAAGGAAAAGGGTCAACCTTTACTGAGAAAAAGTCTTCACAAGACCGTCTCGAGAATTACAAGGGTCTCACAAGCCACCACCGACTCCCCCACTAGGGCCTCGCCCAAGAATGAGTCATCAAAGTAATTCCAGGGTCCACGACCGACATAAAATACCAAAAACTAGATCTTACCACTTTCATTTTACAAAAGCCAAGGTGCTATCACCTCGCACGAATTAGGGAAAAATGGTGAAAACTAATGACGCCTCAGGTCACGAAAATTTCTAAGCACCCAGCCCAGCCGAAAGAAATCCCATCCATCAACAGGGAACAATAATAGATAGACCCAGCACGATTCCAGGTTTCACATATAGTGCTAGGTAGGATTAAATTTACGTTCACAAGAAGCAAGCACGTTAGGGATGATTGCTCGTTACAATTACCTAACCGGACCTCATATCCGACTGCGCCGGTCCTTGGTTCGACATCTTTCAAAACTTCACAAGTGGATGCACCAACCAAAAGTTGGTCGTCTTACATACAGATAAGGTGCGTCGAGATCGATCCCAGTCGTCTCACGCCAACAATGCATAAAGGAAGCGATTATCAATTATAATGCAATGACATGCAACGTTGCGCCGGACTCTGCTCCAAATGCCTTACGCCACAAAAAGACCCACAAATGAGTATCAATTTACCTAATCAAGCCCACTCTTGGCCAAAAATTTCACATAATCAGATAACAGCAGAAATAGAGATTTTATAATATCATCATAATAAAAGGTTACCAAGCAGCAAAACTGCATTGACAATCGGGTTGTTCAACTCAAAAGCCCAGTTAAAGACATCGTTCAATCGAAACACAAAGCACGAACTTCGATTAGAAGAAGGGAAATGACATTTTTCTAAATACCTCCATAGCCTCCCGTTTATAAGTATGGTGAACAACATACCCATAAGCAAGACTCTATTAACACACTGCTCCATGACTTATTAAGACACTAGAACCTGGCTCTGATACTAATTATCACAACCCAAAATCTTGGATAGTCGTGAGAGCACCCGAACTAACCCCATCGGGCGAACCCACTCGCAAAATTAATATTACCGATGAAAAAAACTATAATAAATTCCAATGATGTGGCTTTAACAACAAAATGCGCAGAATATCCTTAAATATAAGAATAAGGTCTATTCCTCTACCATAAGTCATGAACATATATAAGATAAATTTATGAATGAAATATCCCGAATTTTCAAAAGAAGTGACGACATGAATGAAATAATTGAAAGGTGCGCCACCATGGAGCAATGATGGCTGGCTCACCGCTGATAGAAATCTTCAAATTCTAGTCACGGGGCTCACCGATACTCGGAATCGTATCTGCCCGAACAAATAACAAGAAAACAACTAGAAAATAACATAAGTCAGAAGGACTTAGTAGGAGGGTGATGTTTGGCATTTTATGCCAAAGTTTCCCTAATATTTCCTTACGTTTGAGCTTGTTATTCGCTCGTTTTATAGTCTATGAATGTGGTTTTGCACTAATTTTATGTCGTGTGTATGAAGGTTGTTATGCAGTGTAATTGGAGCTTTAAAGAGCATGATCGAGAAAGAAAATATTGGATTTGGATTGAGGATTGGATCGAGCACACGAAGGCACAACACGAAACGAGAAAAGGAGAAACGAAACAGAAAAATTGCACTGGCGCCACAGGTGGCGCGCCGTGCCAAGCAAAGCGCCCAGCCTGTGGCGCGATTTCTCACGTGGCGCGGGCCAAAAACGCCCAAAGTTTGACGGGTTCTGCTTGTCCCAGCGCGTTACGAGGCGCGGGGCGCCCGTTATAGCGCCCCTTGTGCGGATTTTTACTTCCTATTTCGTCTAGGCTTGGGTCTAACTTATTACTAGGTGTTTGTAAACCTTATAAATACTCTTTTACTTAGTTTTTGAAAAGAGTTCAGACTTTGGAGAAAATAAGAGAGCACATAACATCTTGAACAAGGGTTTTTCTTCCTTCCATTCATCTATTACATCCTTATTTCATTATTTCATCAAATCTTTGTGTTGTTATTATGAGTATGCGTGGCTAAATCTATCGTTCTAGGGTTAGAGTATTTCATGAAATTTGATGTTTGAAGATTGATTTCCATTAATTGAATCCCATAACGGATTGCTTATTCTTTCTTGATTTCACTTGTTTAATTGTCAGGGCCCGATTATTACGCATTATCTATGGTTTTTAGATTGAACTCGAAAGAGGGAATTTAATTACGTAATAAGAAAGAGTAGGACTAGTTTGTGAACCCGGGCATCGGGGAACCAATTTGTGAGTAGGATAGACATATACTTTCTCGCCTAGTTTAACTAATTACAGAATTCGTTAATGCGTGCACGTGATTCAACCCATAGACATATAGGGATTGAAGTAGCCTGCATAGACCGTGAAGAATCGAAAGGTTTTCACGGGTACATTTAATCTGTTAGGTAGTAATCCGGAATTTAAGAAGTGGAATCAATTGGAAAACTCGACTGGATTGTTCGTAACTCTGACCCTGGACCGTCTCCTTATTACTGATAACAACCAATTTTTGCTCTATTGTTTGAATTCACTTTTACCCATTTAATTACTGTTCTCTAGTTAAATAAACTCATCACTATTGGAAAAGATCCCTGAATAGTTTATATAAATTGTTTGCTAGAATTCAGTCTGAATAGTCCTCGTGGGAACGATACTCGATTTATCACTTTATTACTTGTCGACCACGTATACTTGCATGTGCGTTGGGAGCAACAAGTTTTTGGCGCCGTTGCTGAGGACTAAACAATTGACTGATTTCTTTTTGAACAGTTTATTACTTTCTATTCAGGTTTAATTTTTGTTTTAAGTTTTGTGTTGTTTCAGGTATTAGGTCCTGCTCGATCTTTACCTACAGGAATGGCAGAAGAACAAGCTTTAGCTGTGCGAGATGTTGCTCTCCCCAGCCTGGAGGGAGTAGCCTCGAGCATAGTTAAGCATGAAATCACCGGACACTTTGAGATTAAGTCCGGCATGATACAACTGTTACATGTGACTGGACAATTTGCTGGATTACTTAGCGAGGATCCACAACAACATATCCAGAATTTCTTGGAGATCAGTGATACTTACACACCGAAGGGAGTTCCTGTTGATTATGTTCGCTTGACGTTGTTCCCGTTTTCACTGATTGGGGCAGCAAGGAAGTGGTTAAAGGCTGAAAAGTCTGGGTCTATCACTACTTGGGAGGATTTGGCTAAGAAGTTCTTGGCTAAATTTTATCCATCTGCCAAGACAGCCCGGCTGAGGAGTGAAATTATGTCCTTCAGACAGTTAGAAGGAGAGTCTTTGTATTCAGCCTGGGAGCGAATCAAAGCTTTATTGCGAGATTGTCCACACCACAACCAATCCAATGAGGTTTTTGCACACACTTTTGTTGAGGGGTTGAACCAACACACTAAGATCGTGGTTGATGCTGCTGCTGGAGGCCAAGTACTGGCCTTAAATTTTGATCAAATTTATGATTTGTTAGATAAGTTTTCGCAGAGCAATCCTGATTGGCAGGGAGATAGTAGAGCTATTACGCAGAAACCTGCAGGGGTACTTCAGTTAGATGCAGTTTCAGAGCTAAGGGCGAGGATGGATGTTATTTCCAATCAAATTAGCAAGTTAGCTCTACCATAGGCTCAGCAACCAGTGGCTCCAGTGCAACAACTCCAGAGCTTTTGTGAGGTTTGTGGTCAAGACCATGCTACAGAGGTTTGCTCCTCTAATCCAGAGTCAGTTTATTATGTGGGTAATCAAAACAGGCTGCAGGGTCAAAATCAGTTTGGTAATGGTTATTATCAAGGAAATACGAGAGCCCCGAATAATTACCACCCACTTCCAGCTCCACCACAGCAGGTTAGCTACTCAGTTGAAGAGATGTTAAAGCAGTTAATGGCGGGCCAGCAGAGAATGATAGCTGACACTGCAGCCCATGCAGTGGCCATACAAGATATTGCCAATGCTCACAAGAACCTGGAGCACCAGTTGGGGCAGTTGGTGGGGGGAAATTAGCACTATTAAAAAAGAGCCTGAACAATGTCTTGCAGTGACTTTAATTGAAGGTGGAGAGCTGATGGCCAAGTCCGAGGAGAGAGCTGAAATAGAAAAAGTTGCAAAAGTGGAGAAGGTAAAGAAGAAAGAAGAGAAAAAAGAGGCACCTCTGCCACCTCCACCATTCCCGCAGAGACTTATACCATCGAAGGATCTGGCGCAGTATCAAAAATTTGTGAGTATGTTGAAAGAACTTCAAGTTAATATTCCTTTGAATGGTGTGTTTGAATTGATGCCATCCTTTGTGAAGTTCTTAAAAGAGATTTTAATCAAGAAGAAAAAGCCTCAAGAAATAGATACAGTTGAGTTAGTTGAGGAGTGTAGCACAATCTTGAGCAAGCTACCTCCAAAACTTCAAGATCCTGGGAGGTTTACTATTCCTTGTACCATCGGAGGGCATAATATCACTGGTGCATTGTGTGATTTGGGTGCGAGCATAAATCTCATGCCTCTATCTGTTTGCAAAAGGTTAGGGCTAGGAGCAATCAAGCCCTCTTCAGTTACTCTTAAGATGGCGGATGGATCACTCACTCACCCTGATGGTAAGTTGGAGGATGTGTTGCTAAAAGTTGGTAAGTTTACATTCTCTGCTGATTTTATAGTCCTAGATTATGAAGAGCACCGAGAAGCTCCAATCATTTTTGGGGAGACCATTCTTAGTCACCTCGAAGGCAATTATTGACATGGAGCTAGGTGAGATGACTGTTAGAGCGCATGGAGAAAAGGTTACTTTCAAGGTGTACACTGAGAAGGAGCACATAGTTAAGGTGCAAGAGTGCTCTATGATCGAATGTGTCACACAAGAACATGGAAGTACACCACACGTGAAGTTGAAGATGGGTTCTCTCAAGGAAAGGAAGAAAGCAAATGTTCGGCGTAAGAAGAGAAGACATAAATGCTGGAAGTGAGCTAAAAGTGTCGTCGTGCCACGACGTTAACTAAGGCGCTTCTCGGGAGGCAACCCGAGTTTGTACTTGTATTATTTTATTTATAGTATCACGTAGTTTTTATTTTTCCTTGGATTGCAGGTTCATGTGATGTCAAGGCTAAGTGTGGGGTGCCCTCACCCTTGCCTAATAATGATGACCTGATGAGGGAAGTCTGAGTACCTCATACCATATGGAAGCTTGGAGGATGCTAGCACCAAGGACTAGAATCTTCAGGGAAGTTATTTTTACCTTGCACTTTCTTATTTTTAGCACTGAGGACAGTGCTTAGTTTAAGTGTGGGGTGGGGAACTACCCTTTATCTATTTTTGAGGTTAGGGATGCATGTACCGTAGGATTTTTCTTTTGTCACTTGACTTTATTTTTATTTGTTTCTTGCTTTAATATATGAAAAATAAATTAGAAAACCAATGAAAAATTCCAAAATGATTTTCTTTTTAGTCTTTATTAGTGATACATGTCATCCACCCCGTGGTTTTTCTTATGGCCTCGGTTCTTTTCCACGGGGAGGCCTTTGAACCGGGTAGTTTTTTATTTTTTTTAAGGATTATAGTAGTTAGTTATAGGTGGCCCTAGACGAAAGGAATAGGTAGAATACTAGGTGCCTTTGATTTGTTTGATACCGGTGGACTTGAATTGATTGCATGTGCTATTTGTGGTGTCCTTGGGTTTTAATTGTGATGCATGCCTAGAAAAAAATGGAACGACCCCCTTGAGATGCTTGAGTCCACTCGCTTGAGTCCACTCACTTGACTTGATTGTGAACCTTTGTGCATTAGTGCTTAAATTTCCACAAGTTGCACTCTAGATGCTTGATTGAGAGTTGTTGATGGAACCTTTTTGTGTGGATCGTGTGCAATGTGTGTGTTAGGCATGTTCTTGTTTACTCCATGTTGCATATTAATGTCTAGAACTTGCCCCATGCATGTGCAAAGCGAAATTCTAGGTTTGCTCTAGTCGGGAAATGATACAAGGCCTTCTTTTGATTTGCCTACCCTTACATATACACCTTGAAAAAAATTGTTGGTGTGATTCCTTTGACCCTTTTTTTTGTTGGCACCCACACCCCGAGCCTACCCATTTGTTCTAAATTGACTCTTTTGGCCCTTTACTCCTTAAGCACTTTATTGATATTGTGTTGTTATGTTGGAGTTGTGGTTGGATTTTGGGAGGTTTTTGAGTGGAGCTAATGAAGGGGAATAATTGTTAAAATTGTGAAGTAGTGAAAAGCATTGGAAAGGTTGGAAGATAATAAAATTGAAAAAGAAAAAAAAAATAGCAAAGTTGAAAAGAAAAAAAAAATTGTGGAAAAATAAATAAAAAGAGAAAAAAAATATCCATTCCTTGCTAGTGTGTGCTTAAAGAAAAGTTGCTACTTGTTAAAAAAGTGTGTGTGTGGAAGTTGTTGATTGGGTGGCTTTGATGAGATTTGTGCTTAATTAATTGTGATGTATTAAAGTGCTTAGAGAGGTAGTCACTATTACCATATGTATCCTACCCGCCCCTTAGCCTACATTACAACCTTTTTAAAGTCCTAGTTAATCCCGATTGGAGTGAGCTTACATTAGTGGAGTCCTACACTACGGGCAAGCCTATGGTACATTGTGTGTGACATGTGAGCTTTTCATGAGAGTGAGTGAATTCGTTTGTTATTGTCCCCATTCTATTCTTGATATTCATGGTTGTGTGTGATACTTGGGGACTCTCTTGCTTCATTTTGGTGAGGGCACATGGTTTGCATGAGATAGGTGGAGTCGTGGCTTTTTGGTTGAGTAGATAGGTGCGATTTTGTGGGAGCATGGTTGCAATAAGTTGAGTTTGTGCATTTGAGCTATTTTGGGGTGGTTGTTCTCATATTTTTGATTTTGGGTAAATTGTTGGCATGTTGTGGATCCATAGTAGTCATGTGTGCATTGGTTCAATGGTCGGTATCAACCATAGTCATAGGAAGACCTGTTTTACCTAGGTTGGGGAGTTAGTTGTGACTTGCTTGAGGGCCAGCAAGGGTTCAAGTGTGGGGTGGTGATGTTTGGCATTTTATGCCAAAGTTTCCCTAATATTTCCTTGCGTTTGAGCTTGTTATTCGCTCGTTTTATAGTCTATGAATGTGGTTTTGCACTAATTTTATGTCGTGTGTATGTAGGTTGTTATGCAGTGAAATTGGAGCTTTAAAGAGCATGATCGAGCAAGAAAATATTGGATTTGGATTGAGGATTGGATCGAGCACACGAAGGCACAACACGAAACGAGAAAAGGAGAAACGAAACAGAAAAATTGCACTGGCGCCACAGGTGGAGCGCCGCGCCAGGCAAAGCGCCCAGCCTGTGGCACGATTTCTCATGTGGCGCGGGCCAAAAACGCCCAAAGTTTGGCGGGTTCTGCTTGTCCCAGCGCGTTACGAGGCGCGGGGCGCCCGTTATAGCGCCCCTTGTGCGGATTTTTACTTCATATTTCGTCTAGGCTTGGGTCTAACTTATTGCTAGGTGTTTGTAAACCTTATAAATACTATTTTACTTAGTTTTTGAAAAGAGTTTAGACTTTGGAGCAAATGGGAGAGCTCATAACATCTTGAACAAGGGTTTTTCTTCCTTCCATTCATCTATTACATCATTATTTCATTATTTCATCAAATCTTTGTGTTGTTATTATTATGAGTATGCGTGGCTAAATCTATCGTTCTAGGGTTAGAGTATTTCATGAAAGTTGATGTTTGAAGATTGATTTCCATTAATTGAATCCCATAACGGATTTCTTATTCTTTCTTGATTTCACTTGTGTAATTGTCAGGGCCCGATTATTACGCATTATCTATGGTTTTTAGATTGAACTCGAAAGAGGAAATTTAATTGCGTAATAAGAAATAGTAGGACTAGTTTCTGAACCCGGGCATCGGGGTACCAATTTGTGAGTAGGATAGACATATACTTGCTCGCCTAGTTTAACTAATTACAGAATTCGTTAATGCGTGCACGTGATTCAACCCATAGACATATAGGGATTGACGTAGCCTGCATAGACCGTGAAGAATCGAAAGGTTTTCACGGGTACATTTAGTTCCTTTGAAAGAAAGTAAACTAGTTTAAACTAGAATAGAGGAGGGAGAAAAGAAACTTATTATAACTCATGATTCCAATACTTCATCAAATTACAAATAAATATCAAGTAATCTCAATCAACAAAGCCAACAATTAACCTCAACTCATAGCATAACATAATGTGTGGTAGACAATCAAAATTACAACAAAATTAAACTTCAACACGGAGAACTTTTCCTGTGTTATTTGGTAGACAATCAAAAATTACAACAAAATTAAACTTCAACACGGAGATGAACAATATCAATAGACTGCAGTGGTGGATAATCAAAACACAACTGAAACTAATATTACCAACTGAAGCAACATTACATAATTAAAAGGTCTAGACCATTAAAATATATGAACAACAAAAACACCATTAAAATATAAACAAAAAAAAGACCTCTAAAACATAAACAACAAATAACAAACGACTAGTTCGGTTCATTGGGTGAATTTGTTGGGGATTCTTCAACCATATCCAGTGGTGCATTTGGTGAACCTGGTGCATTTGGTGAGGATTCTTCAACCATATCTAGTGGTGCATTTGGTGAACCTGGTGGACTTGCATCTTCCTCTATGACATTTGCCTCTGGCTCTGGTGGTGCATTAATTACATCCAGTCTTGCGTTGATCGCTCTGACCTGATTCTCCCTCTCATACGCCTCTACCCATATTCTGTCTTCTAGACTTTTTAAATACTCCCACAATTCTACAACCTTTGTTTGCGAAATAGATAACTCCCAGTAGATATCACGCTTGTTGGATGGTCCGGCCATTTTGGAAACTTCTTTTGATTGTTTAAATGCAGAAAATTTTGTATTGAAAATAGAGTTGAAAAAGCAGACAATGTTGAGGGGTTTATATAGAAATAACCTTGAAGAGTTGCAAAGGTTAATGAAGAGACATAAATTAAATGCAATGGTAACTTTTTAATTAATGATTACAAAGCAAATAGGCGGATTAATTAAGTCTTTTAGTTTTTTTTTTTTAAAAAGAAAAACGGCTCTGACTTGACAATACTTGCTTTGAGCAGTGCATTACAAACTACTCTGCCACACTCACATTTCCTATTTTCTACCGCACGATCTACTTTTTGTATTAGCTAAGCTACATGTCTATTAATATACGTCATTTATTTTTTGATTGTTTAAAAATATTATTTTGTCTTTAGTCTATGCACATTTGTTCTATGCTCATATAGCTTCCAACTTATACCAACACAATATTTTTGATATTAGAAGTATAAATCCAGCAACTGTATAGTGTCTACCATGTAAAGTAGTTTATAGTTTTATTCCTAGTTTTCCAAAAAAAAAAAAAATTGCCACTGCAAATATTTTTTTTCATATCGATAATCGGCCTATTACAGTATGCAATCAACATCTATAGTTCACAGTTTAATAAATTATTTAGTTATCAATGATCATTCCTATGCAAACTTATTTTAAACAGTAGCAAAATGCATTGAATGAAACTCGAATTGATAAACGAAGTAGGTCATACTTTACCAAAATAGATTGTCAACTGTTTAACAGTCAAACAAGATTAAAAAAAAAAAAATTGTCAACTTTTTAACACTCAAACAAGATTTAAAAAAATCCTTAACTAAAATTGTTTAATACTCAAAAAACATTAGAAAAAACCAACAATCTTTTAAAGATTGACAAATCAATATTTGTTAATAAACTCTTTGTCATGACTCTCCAAGACACCCGACACAATTTCTTGGGGATCTTGACCAACTTCTCCATTCAAGTTCGATTCCGATTCGACATGGGATGCATCATCTGCTTCATAAAACTGTTCCTCAGCATCCTCACTATTTTTTATCAGCCGTTCATTATCATTCACATTGGCTTCCTTTGCAACCTTGCCATTGTTAGCATCAACTGCATTTGGATTGAAATTGGAAATGGCATCGACATCAACTACCTTGGCATCAACTCCGTTGGCATCAGCATCAACTGCATTGGCGGCATTGGCATCAATTGCATTGGCATTGGTGGCATTGGCATCAACTGCATTAATATTGGTGGCACTGAAGTAGCAACCACTTCATCAAATCTAGTTTTTTTATCAGAATTGTTGTGGTCTTTGCAGCGGTACCACGGTCCATTGCCTTCCTCTTCCTATGTCTCATCAACCATGTAGAAGGATGGTACAAGCATTTGCATACTGTTTTCTTTGGTTGTTCCGCTAGCATCTTAGCAACATCAACAAACTTGTCCTCCATTGCTATCAGCCTAGCGAGCACAACATCCGAAGAAGAACCTGCAGCACTAACACCACCACTCGAAGGACCTGCACCTTCACCAATAATTCCTATACGATCTCCACCAATATCTTCATCACCTCTTGCGTCTTCTTCTCCATCTTCATCCATATTATCTTCACCAGCAGGATTAAGAACAGTCTTCTTGATGGTTGTGGCCCCCCTTAAGTTCAGCCCTAAGGGCATCCACCGGTGCATCCTCAACTTCATTTGCATAGGATACATATAAATCCTCCCATAAGTAAGGGCGCACGATCTAGATTGAAGTCGAGCAAACTAGTTTTTTTACAGTTTGAACAAAAATATTAAATGATATGAAAATAGCACAACATTACCTTAATTTTATGTTCTCCTTCCATAAATGGATCGAAGGATTTAGGAACTATTTTTCTATACCATTTGAGCATCCGAGGGCACGACATAGGAGACTGATCTGTCAGTGTAGCTCTCCTTCCAATGGCAGGAAATGCTTCATTGACCCAGGCCTAAGATAAAAGATTTAATCGGACTACAAAAAATAAAAACTTCAGAATCAACTAACTATTGGTTTATTGTAGACTTACCAAAAATGCCTAGGGGAAGCCAAAAAGAGCATATCCAGGTGGTTTTCTCTGAAGGTTTTAAATATTCAATCGTCAGCTCGAAGCACAACCTGCCCCATGGATAGTTGGAGAAGAACTCCAGATCATCAGCCATACAAATGTGTTCCTTCTCAACAGACTTTGAAGTATCCTTTGCCATCAATATCGTGTGGAGAAACTACAAAAGGCATATCTTCAACTTTTTCTCTTGGTCAAATCTTCTGATAGTTTTCAACACCCTCCACAGCCTCGATGATGTCACTTTAACATTCGCCTCAGTAGATGGTTTCAAAGTTAGTTTTTCATAAAATTCCCCGCCTTTCTTCACAACTTTTTTCTTTGCTTTACCCCACACTCCAAACCAGTCATTAGAGCAAACTCCCGAAGCCCAAATCAAGCTGGCTTCCTATCAACCAAGAACCAAACCTCCCGACGCTTTTTATCCTTTATTCTATACAGAAGTAGGGAGTGGACCATCTGTCCATTGAATTGCAAAAATGGGGACATTTCACAAAACTTCCCAAACACAGTCTCCTTAAATTTCTTTTCTAATTTCAAGGTTTTCAACAACTTTTTGAATAGATAAAATTTTTTAATGCTAGATCGAACAGATATCTTCGTCGGGAATGATGGAGTTTCATCAAGCCAATTTTTAAGTCGATACCTTTGAACGTTGATATTCATGATGTATCGAGGAACTGATAAAAGGTCCACTGCTACTCAACAACTGCTTTGTCTTTTGGATTCACTGCCAAACGATCCTGCTTTATTCAATAAGCAGAAAAATATATCAAATAAGGCTAAAGGCTTCATTCCTTACATCTTAGGGCAATCCGGTTAGGAACCTGATACCCTATTCGCATACGCGATACGCAGGCCAGGCCTATGTACAGGGTTCGTACACATAACCAAACCCTAAAGAAATTACATTTACGGGTTGCCCATAACTCTCTGAGTACGAATATATGATCAATTTCATTATCAGGGTCCAATTAATCCTTTAAACTATCAATTTATGTTATAAGAACAATGTCTAATATCCCAATTTCTACCATTAAAATACATTCAAACACATGTAATAGACTAAAATAATGAATTAACATCGTTACCTGGATGTTCGGGGTAAAAATCCAATTTTTCCGCTCATTTTCCTTTCCTTTTTCTATTTTCTGGCAATTTCTTTCGTTCTAAGTCTTTCTCGTTTCTACTCCCTTTCCTTTCCCTGTTTCTATTCACTTTTCCTATTTATATAGGCAGCCACCGCCTTGGTTTCTTTTCCTTTCTTTCTTTTTTTCTTTTGTTTTTTTGGTTTTCTTTTACTTTTCATGACGAAAATTAAAATGGAACCCTACGAAATTTGAAATAATTCTAAATTTCTCAAGAAAGTTTTACAAAATATATGTAACATACTCGCTAAGGCGGATCTCAAATCAGATTCCCGAAACTCAAGATGCGAATTAAACGGAAAAAGATCAAATTATTAATTTTCAAAATTTTAGCAAAAATTATCCAAAGGACCTTAAAATTCACTTTTCACAATTCACACAAGTCACAAATGATCATACGAACCTAACAACGCTTTCGGATTTCGAATCAGAGCTCATTCGCCAAAATTGAGCTCGAAAACCTCTTTTTAAGATTTATCAACAACAGAAACTAAAACCTTCCTCCAATACCTACCAAACGAAGTCCGATTTTGTTCAAACTTTACAAAAAGGTCCTAATGGACCTTACGAAGATTTTAAAATTATCAGCACGCCAATTGGAGTCCTATCTTTCGAAATGACTACCTAAGGTCGTTTCACCTTATGCTCCATAGACTCATATTAAAATTATACCTCCTCAACTATATTTACCTCGGCTATCAACCTTGGGTTGAGGCTTTTTTCGCATACAGGATAATTTTCAGGCGAAGACCGCCCACTCCATAAGTCGCTAACCCTGTGCGAAGTCGGGTATCTGAAAACTTGATGGAGTGTTGAGGGCACTCCCTTTACACTGTGTATCCATGGCCGACCCATGATGACATCATATGAAAGGCTGCAGGTTAGGACCTGAAAAGGTGTTATGCTCGTTATGCCCGAAATATGGACCTGTAGAGTAAGTTCTCCAACAGGCTCCTCACGAAGGCCACTGAAGCCGATTATCCTACGAGGTTTCAGAATCATCTGATGGTCCTGGCCTATCCTCTGTAATACCTCCCCTGGATAATATTCACATCACTTCCCAAGTCAACCAGAGCTCACTTGATCTAAAAGTGGGACACCCTTATGGGGACAATAAGAGTGCCTTGATGTTTTTCTTACTCTTCCAGGCCGAACGTAATAGGGCAAACGAATGACCCCGACATTACAGCCCCCAAGCTGTGATTGGTCCCGGGGTTGCGAAGATCGCGTTGATGCTCCACTTATCCTCAGAGTTAGGTGCTCTTGACCGCCTTGCTCCTTCTTCAGTCAAATCCTTGAGGTGTCCTTCTGTCATACCCGATTTTGCACTCGACTCGAGGTGAGTTGGGTTTTGAATTTGACTGGATGAACTCGTTTGAGTTAGATGTTTTGGAGTCGCCACCTAATATAGTTTCTAAGGTGTATTAGGTCACCAATTTTGTTTCTAGCCAATTTTAAGAATTATCTCTTAAACTTAATCTACGAACTAGAAATTCTAGGTAAGAGGTTCATGTAAACTCGAGAGGAAGGGGTTAGGCATCTCTCGAGCCCCACCAAATATGGTTACCGACCGGACTTTAAAATTGGGATTCGAAGCAAATTGATTAAACTAACTAAGCAATAAAACACTTGGATATTTAGACTATGATATACGATTTAAAAGCAAATACTAAATATTTATTTCTTCTAATAGTCGAGCCTTGTGCCTTGCAAACAAACGAGTTAGTAGGAATTGCAAATAAAATTAATAGAATGAAATTTAAATAAATCCAATAAGTTTGAATATATTATCCTTTTTGAAAGGGTTGTCTTTTGATAATTTCACCATGATGTACCTCGCAAAAAATTGTAAAGAAAATAAGTTAATATTAATAATAATGCAAGTAAGAAAAATGCAATAATATTAGTAGATAATGAAAATAATGATAATATTAATAAAAGGGTTTTTCTTCTCGTTGTTCTCTTTAAAAAACAAGACATCATCTCTTGTCTAATTTTCCTCGTAAAATACAAAGAAAATAAGTTAGTAGAAAATAGTGATGATGATAATAATAATAATAATAATTTAAAACTATAATAATAATAATAATAATAATAATAATAATAATAATAAAAATAATAATAATAATAATAATAGTTTTAAAATAAAGGGGAAATGAATTTTTGAAAGTGTCGGCTCAGGTATGTATTGGGTGGAAGTTAGGGGCGTCGATACGGCTGCGAACACGCCGGCCGGTCGTGTTGCCATGCCAAGTACTGGTCTCGTCACTCCGTCACCTGCTCGTTTGTAGTAACGGCTTAACACATCATCATAGCCTTTTTTTAAGGGTCGTGGGAATGGGATTGTTTATCAATAGGCCTCAAATAAATAATTATTTTCCTTTGCCGTGATTAGTCCGTCAATTCATTGTATTTCTATCAATTCCTTGTGTAGGTGTCAATATATGTAAAAATATATGTTTTTATTGGCCAGTAACAAGCGTGAAGGCGTTCTGTTATTTGCACAAGCAAACAAATATCCTGTTCTTGTATGTTCCGGGTCAAACCAAATACGGAACAGTACCACTTCCCCTGCCAAATAAACAACACACCAAAGCCAAGGATTAAACCAGCGTTAATTCCAAAATATATAACAGAGTAAAAAATAAAGCCACTCCCCAATCGAGCAAAGCAAGGCAGTAGAAGGAACGAATAAACCAAAGCAAACTCCGGCGACCATAGCATCGTCGACATAGCAACGGCCAAGCTAAATGATAACCCAAAACAGTTATCCTTGGTTTCCAAAATACGACGGCGATCTCCAATAGATCGGGTGAGTCCTACAAAAGACAACGATGCCGTGACAACGACCAAGACGGAGGAGCGACACACCCATAAAGAGGAATTTATAGGTACATAGTTTCCACTTCCTCTCGATAAATGAGTAATATTTCCCTCGATATTGCCTTGACTGAGCTGGGAAGGATTTGAGGAACGAGTTTTGAAAATGCGCACGATTCAAATAGGCAGGCACGAATAGGAAGGAATTCGGAGCTGGTACCCAATTAACAAGGAAAGATTAGGTAGACCACTGGTGCGAGTATGGAATTGTAGCTTGGAATTCAACAAAATAGGTAGCTTGCGTGTATAAGCAGAAGCGTTGTCTGTAGGATTAGGCTTTGCTTTGTATGTGTTAGAGGTTTTGCGGTTGCATGGTTGGCCGTGATGTTTGGGAGCAGGCGTGAGAGTATGCCACAGGGGTTTGTCGAGAGATCGGGGAGTACCCTGCAGCAAAATTATGATAAATGCAGTAGATATAAAGATAAAGTAAGGTAAACTTCCTTGTTGACCCGAATGGTTGTTTTGTCTTGTACTTGTTTGATTGATGTCTCATCCAAATGTCTTTCCAATGCTATGCCCACCGATGCGGACCTAGCTCCGTTGCAAATTGTTGTCATGTTCACCACTGCGAACCTTATATATCTGCCGACGCAGATTCTATGCTTGATTAATAGTTGGTCTGTCCAGAAACGTAGACCTTACTGCTCCAAATTGCTTAACTGTGCCCACAAATGCGGACCCTATACCTTCAATTGTTGCATTGTCCACAAACGCAGACCTTATACCTTCAATTGCTGAATTGTCCACAAACGCGGACCTTATATATCCACCGATGCAGATTCTATGCTTGTCATATTGATGTCATGTCCGCAGACACGGATCCTATATATCCACCGACATGGATTCTATGCTTGTCAAATTGATGTCATGTCCACAGACGCAGACCCTATATATCCACCGACATAGATCCTATACTTGTCAAATTGATGTCATGTCCACAGACGCAGACCCTATATATCCACCGATGCGGATCCTATGCTTGCCAAATTAATGTCATGTCCACAGACGTGGACCCTATATATCCACCGATATGGATTCTATGCTTGTCAGATTGATGTCATGTCCACAGAAGCGGACCCTATATATCCACCGATGCAGATCCTATGCTCGCCAAATTAATGTCATGTCCACAGACATGGACCCTATATATCCACCGACATGGATTCTATGCTTGTCAGATTGATGTCATGTCCACAGACGCGGACCCTATCCTTACCAAATTAATGTCATGTCCACAGACGTGGACCCTATATATCCACCGACATGGATTTTATGCTTGTCAAATGATGTCATGTTGTTTTGCAAGGGTTGTTAGGTATAATCGGTACCTGTGTAAACCTGCAATCAAAGAAAGTTTATGAGTTTTCTAGTGGAGGTCGACTTGCGTATTTGTTGTTTTGCACTCTGCTGCTATATCTTGTATAATTATCCCCTTGTCATGTTGTTTCTTCATAGGGTTTTCTAACCTTCGGGCCGTATACCCTGCAAGCAAAAGTAAAGTATAGCAAAGAAAAACTGAATGCTTATCATTGTTAGGTCGGGCTGTATATCCTTCAAGCAAAAGTAAAGTAATGTGCGATAAATAGAAGCTTTTGTTACGTCATGCAATGTGCTAAGAAGGCTATCGTGTTGCTCTTATAAGGACCTTCTTGAAATTTTTAAGGGGATCTCAAAAATTTCTGCCCCAGTGTCAAGTTTGCGTCTTTTGGAATTTTTGAGGGGATCCTCAAAAATTCTACCCCAATTAATTGTTCATGACAGATCACCGAGAGAAGGTGGTTGTATGGTACTGAACACCAAATGTATTGGCTAGAAATTTGCACTCGTCCTTTAGTGTGACGATTGGGTGGGTTGATGACTATGAGTATGTAGATACTTGCATACTCGGACTGAGGTTTGATATTTAGATTTTGCCATATTTGGAGATTGTCCAAAGTTGTATTTGTCTTAGGTTGTGCTTTCGCAAGTAATGGAGCTAATGGATAGACCTTTGCAGAAAGTGTGTTTGTGGTTTGGGAGTTGGAGTTTCTCTTTGTTGGTCTTTGTTGTACCATTGTCTTGCTTTGATCAATCGGACTCTGAACTTTGTGTTTCAGTATTGGATGTCTTGTGGTATCATGGTATTAATTGTGTAAGTGATAAGTGTAGATCTTGTTGGATCGAATTTAGGAATGGGTATTCAGGGAGTAGTTTGTTTGTTGGATGCAATATCTTTTGGCCAAGCTAAAAGAGTAAAGGCGTGAGGTTTTGTCATTTTGGTCTATCCTGTGTTGAGCCCGCTGAGGTTGTTGTTGAAAGTCTTGACAGATGTGAGGTTGTTTATTGTGTAAGTTGGGTGCAGTGTGAGGTTGTGAGCTCGGTCGTATAATGATATGATTTCTTTGTTGTGACTCTCATGTAAATTGTATGGAAATGGAATTTTCTGAATGCTCTTGGTGTCATATGCTGGTGGTCCAAAAGACTTTATTGCACATGAAGGTGTTTTCAGCTTGGATTGCCATTTCGGCTTCCTAAATACAAATTCTTGACCAACTTCGGTGTTCAAGTACGAAGCAACCGTAACAAAGCAGTGAAATGCACAAAACTGTGTGGGCACATTTAACAAAAGGCTTGAAGCAAAAATGACACATAAGCTTAAGAGAATTCCTAGACCCCAGATGATGAAATAGCGCTTGAATTTGGAGGTGGTGATACAATACACATGTATCACAAGAGATTGCTTAAGTGCTTTATGTAGCAGTCAAGGCAAGGATTTTGGTCAAATGACCGATGCTTGTTTAAGCGAGAAATGAGGGTTTGAATATCCATGGAAAGTGGTAAAGATGTTGTGTAAGGAATAGCCTGTGTTGTGCGACAGAAAATATCTTTTGCCTTGGTATTCGACTTAACCCAACCTTTGGATAATAGGTTTTATGTTTGGTAGTAATTTAGAGATAGTTTGGACATGTGAAAGATTTTAGATATCAGAATTTAGGTGTAGAGTAGGGAGATGAGATGCCTGCCCAAAAAGGAGATAGGATTTGGGAAGAGATTCCTTTAGGGATCTAGAGCAACACACAAGTTCATGCAATGCGCACACATATCAAATAAGAAGAAGCATCCTATAATGTAAAGGACCGCTTTACGCACGATGATTTTGAAAAATCGCTCAGTGTCGCACACATCATTTCGTTTGCTAACCAAATGCGGAGCCTAATGGATAATTGCATTTATTTGGACTTTATTGCATTTGCTCATATTGAATCAATGTAAGAGAAGGAAAAGACTAAATGCTATTAAGAAATTAGATCATCGCCAGACGAACATTTACATGCTGATCCATCCCCAGAAGATTCTAACTGAGAGATTTCAGCAACTATTTCAAATGTTCTATTGGCCGTGATCTTTTGAAAGGGGTGAAGGATGGTAGAAAATGGAGAAGAGAAATGCCTAAGATTCGCTTTGTTGCGAGCAAAACGATCAACGTGTGACACAGGATTTTGAAACAATGTGACAGAGAAAATGAAGAGATAGTGTCGTTGTTAGTTGAGAACTCTTTAGACAGAAATTGCTAATGGACCTTTGACATGCCAAGGATGTCAAGCCTTTATATAATGCTTAAAGGATAAATGTGCGTTATGCATCATCCCGTCTATCAAGTGGTTATTTCTGCTTCAAATTGGGCCTTTTAATACCTCTTTGGTTATCGTTTAATGCCTTCGAATAACATTGAATACAGAATGATTCCAATTATTCAAGAAATAAACGGTCGTTTCTGATTGAATTTGGGCTTTTGACGCCTCGTCGGTTACCTTCTTGCCTTTGAATGGCATTGAATACAGAATAACTCTGATTGTTTAAGCAACCATTTCTGATTCGATTCGGGCTTTTGACGCCTCTTGGGTAACCCATGGCGCGTTTGAATAGCATTGAACACAAAGTGATTCCAACCGCTTAGGAATAAACAGTCGTTTCAGATTCAATTTCAGCTTTGATGCCTCTTCGATTACCATTTGTGCCTTTGAATAGCATTAAATGCAGAATAATTCCCATAAACGGTCTACATTTGCGCGTTCAATCTTTTAAGTATATGCCAATAAATCATGTTTAACACTTTTTAAGGCTAAAAACCCGTTTAGATTGTTTGAACAAGTTGACCTATTGGGCTCGAGAATAAGTCGACTAAATGATATGTCATGATGCATGATTCCTAGCATTGCTACTAAAGACTGAAGTTGGCTAGACCGAGTTTTATTATCCTCCCAAGCGGACAACTCAGGAGCGGGAATGTCTCGGGCCAAATAGGTTGCAAGTTGTCCCCCCTAAAAGGAGATTTTTGGGAGGGAAGAGGTGGTTGCAACGACCGCACGATTTAGAAACTTGCCAGGAGCGGCGGAAGGTATGTATGATACGCACAAGTTTAAAAAAATGCACAAGTTTTAAAGAAATACGTATGTTTTGTAAAATGATGCACACATATAAAAGTATGTCGTAAAATGATTTTAGAAGGATAAGAACAAAACAAACGCGTTAATTTCGAAAGATAGGATTAATATAAACTAGATAATATTAAAAATCACAAAAAAAAAAGATGCACATATTGAAATATTTTACCAACTTTTAAAAGAGGGAAAGACAAATCAAGCAAGTTAATTTTGAAAAGTAGGCTAATAGAGTTAGGTGATATATTTTCAAAAATGCGAAAAAATTTTTGAAGTGAAACATGTTTTTAAGAAAAGATTTGACAAATTTATGGAAATGGTGCACATATCGAAATATTTTTAAAAATAAATTTTAAAAGGGAGAAACAAACAAGTTAATTCTGGAAAATAGGTTGAAATTTTTGAAAAAAGGCAAAAGAATTATGAGGTGAAACTATTTTTAAAGAAAAATATTTAGAAGATTCGAAAATAACTGAAGTTTAGGATATGTTGTGTTATCCTAAAAGAACCTTCTCAGAGTGGGTTAGTCTAGACAAGGATATGGTTCCCCCAGGCGGACAACCAAGGGGTGGGAACATTTTGAGTTGTTGGTTGTACCACGGACCAACTATACCCAAACCGTTCCCCCTAAAGAGTTTTTGAGAGTGAAACGACCGTGAGATCCACGTAACTGTTTATGGTGTGTGCAAGTGTAAAAATTTCAGGAGTGAAGGAAATATAAACAAAATAACAATTACAGATAATAAATAAAACTCAAATGAAATAGAAAACTAAACTTCAAACCTGCAAAAGGAAAAGAGAGAAGTATTAGTTTTGAGAAATAACGAAAATAAGAAAATAAATGCAAAGAATCTCTATTAAAAGTCCGTTATGGTTTGAACCTTGATATCCCCAGCGGAGTCGCCATTGTGTCATACCCGATTTTGTAATCGACTCGAGGCGAGTTGGGTTTCGGATTTGACTGGGTGAACTCGTTTGAGTTAGATGTTTTGGAGTCGCCACCTAATATAGTTTCAAAGGTGTATTAGGTCACCTATTTTGTTTCTAGCCAATTTTAAGAATTATCTCTTAAACTTAATCTACGAACCAGAAATTCTAGGTAAGAGGTTCAAGTAAACTCGAGAGGAAGGGGTTAGGCATCTCTCGAGCCCCACCAAATGTGGTTACCGGCCGGACTTTAAAATTGGGATTCGAAGCAAATTGATTAAACTAAGCAATAAAACACTTGGATATTTAGACTATGATATACAATTTAAAAGCAAATACTAAATATTTATTTCTTCTAATAGTCGAGCCTTGTGCCTTGCAAACAAGCGAGTTAGTAGGAATTGCAAATAAAATTAATAGAATGAAATTTAAATAAATCCAATAAGTTTGAATATATTATCCTTTTTGAAAGGGTTGTCTTTTGATAATTTCACCATGATGTACCTCGCAAAAAATTGTAAAGAAAATAAGTTAATATTAATAATAATTCAAGAAAGAAAAATGCAATAATATTAGTAGATAATGAAAATAATGATAATATTAATAAAAGGGTTTTTCTTCTCGTTGTTCTCTTTAAAAAAACAAGACATCGTCTCTTGTCCAATTTTCCTCGTAAAATACAAAGAAATTAAGTTAGTAAAAAATAGTGATGATAAAAATAATAATAATAATAATAATAATAATAATAATAATAATAATAATAATAATAATTTAAAACAATAATAATAATAATAATAATAATAATAATAATAGTTTTAAAATAAAGGGGAAAGGGATTTTTGAAAGTGTCGGCTCAGGTGTGTATTGGGTGGAAGTTAGGGACGTCGATACGGCTGCGAACACGCCGACCGGTCGTGTTGCCATGCCAAGTACCGGTCTCGTCACTCCGTCACCTGCTCGTTTGTAGTAACGGCTTAACACGTCATCATAGCCTTTTGTTTTAGGGACGTGGCAATGGGATTGTTTATCAATAGGCCTCAAATAAACAATTATTTTCCTTGGCCGTGATTAGTCCGTCAATTCATTGTATTTCCGTCAATTCCTTGTGCAGGCCTCAATATATGTAAAAATATATGTTTTCATTGGCCAGTAATAAGCGTGAAGGCGTTCTGTTATTTGCACAAGCAAACAAATATCCTTTTCTTGTATGTTCCGGGTCAAACCAAATACAGAACAGTACCACTTCCCCTGCCAAATAAACAACACACCAAAGCCAAGGATTAAGCCAACGTTAATTCCAAAATATATAACAGAGTAAAAAATAAAGCCACTCCCCAATCGAACAAAGCAAGGCAGTAGAAGGAACGAATAAACCAAAGCAAACTCCGGTGACCATAGCATCGTCGACATAGCAACGGCCAAGCCAAACGATAACCCAAAACAGTTATCCTTGGTTTTCAAAACACGATCTCCAATAAATTGGGTGAGACCTGCAAAAGACAACGATGCCGCGGCAACGACCAAGACGGAGGAGCGACACCGGCGAACGAGTCGCGACGTCGCTACGACTCCAATGTCCCCACTGCCGCTAACAGTTTCGTCACTGTAAATGGTGGCTGATACCCCCACTATTCTACTTGCTCACAACTCCCTGTCCACAAATAACAAGAGTCGGAAGCGAAATCCCATAAAGACAGAAAAAATTAAGGGTTTATCGATGCGTATTCTGATTTGAATCCCCACTTTGTACTACTCCCTGTTCGTGATTTGTAACCCCCATCCCCGATTTGTCTCCGTTTCCCCTTTGTTTCTGTATGTAAATCCTCTCCTCGATCCACACTGGCTCCGTTGATTTGTTTCAGAGGGATGTATGTTTTGCTCGGTTTCTGTTTGATTGATTTATGTGTGTGTTGGTGTATATGGGTGGATGGATGTGAATCCATGGTTATATGTGTATGGGTGTGTGTATAATAAAAAAAAGGATGTTGCCGTGTGCTTTGGAGAAGGAGGTTGTATGTGGGTGTATTACGGGAAGGAGATGGATTTTGGAGTCATGGAAGAGGGTGAGGCAGAGGAAAAGGGATTTTTGATGTGTGTTGTTCACTCCCCTTTGTTTTGTGGTGGAAGTGAGTATTTATCAAAATCAGAGAAGGCAACCGTTGGAAATTGGCCTCCATTTTATGTCTGATTTTGTAATGGAAAGGGATTGAGGGATAGGATCAAGGGAGAGATTTTGGGGGGGATTGAAGAATGAATTAGAAGATATGATTTTCTAAAATTGGGGAGGCAGGAGATTTGATTTTAGGGGGAAGAACTTAGACGGATGTATCTAGACTTCATTTAGTCTAGATTTAAAGTAGGATTGAGATTTAAAAAGGATTAATTCAGAAATAAAATAATATGAAAAAAATAGAATTATGAACGTACCTAGACAAACACTTGTCTAGGTTCAAAAAGGAAAAAAATGTAATTTAATGAATAAGATAAATATAATTGAATTAAAATAAAAGAAATTTGGACATTTTCTTTTAAATTGGCCAATGTTTAACTTAAGAGTGTAAATAAAAATATAGATATACGTATTTTATAAAATGCACAAATAATTATTAAATAAACTCAAATAAAATTATTTAAATATATATAATAAAAAATAATTACTAATTTGCACAAATAATCACAAATTGAAATAAACTTGACATATAGCCTAGACGCCGTAATTATATAATACAACCACTAATATTAGAAATGTACTAATTTCACAAATAGTCATAATTTTGAAAAATAGCCTAAATAATGCAAAAGTTACGTAATATAGCCACACTTAAGTATATAATATATAAATAGAGGATAACGCACGTAAATGCATGATTTCTAATGCACATTTTGCACAAATAGTCACGTTGCACCCTTAAGTTGAATTATGGCCAATTTTGTAAAAAGGATGGACAAAATTGGGTGTCAACATCCTCTTTCAGTAGATGATCGATTTCTATCATCAGAGCCTTGCAGTCGACCGTGGCATGGTCGTTTCTTCAGTGGAAGTCACAATAGGCCGTTAAATTCCTCCTGGTTGCTTCTTTTATTCTGGCTAGCCACCGTACTTTTGGGCCTTATTTTCCAAAGTGATTGGCAACCAGTTCCATGGTGCTAACTTGCAAGCCAAAATCTCTGAAATTGAGGGGCTCAACTCATTTCTCATGGGACCCAGACCCTCGGGTGCTGTCCTACTTTCTCGTTCTTGCTTGGCTCTGAGTCTTTCCTTTTACTCTCTTCCATATCCTTCTCCCTCTAAGGATGGACTTCCTACTCATTTTCTTCACTCATCTTCAGGGTTCTAGGTACTCTGGCTCCAGGCAAAGTTTTTAAGTATACCTTTGATGCAGGGCACTCCATGTTGACATCGAGTGTTGAGTCTGACTAAACTGCAACTCCCTAGTAGCCAACGATCCTCTAGAATTTAGACTTTTGCCAAAAGCTACTACAATAATATTATCGGGAACTGGAGGGAGCTCCATGCATTCCTTTTGAAATCTTTCTAGCTAATCCTTCAGTAACTCGTCATCGCGTTGCCGAATCTCGAAGATATCGTCCATGCACTTCTCCCGCTTACGAGCGCCAGAATGCACTTTCTTGAACAGATTCTCTGGGTGAATGACTCGATGGAACCCATTAGTAGCTGAGTGTACGAGAGCACCCTTAGTCAAGGTCGAGCCGAACCTCTTTACCAGAATAGATTGGATTTCTTCCTCAGAGATTTCATTGGTTTTGACGGTTGTATAGTATGCAGCAATATGGCCATCCGGATCCATTGTCCTATCATATTTTAGGTTATCCGAAAGGCAGAAGTGCTTTGGTACACGGATCGATGCGGCACTTGCTTTGTATACATGTTTGTAAAACTTTTGCTCATCTACGGTGGTAACCTGAGGTGGAGCACTTGGCACGTTACTAATCCAATAGTATATGGCCTTCATCTCCTTTAGGATGTCCTGCATGACATGTGTTCATTTGAGGTCTTGATTACTGACTGATACTGATGATCCAACGAACATCGCTCCTAACTTTTGGGTCATGCCCCGACCATGTTGATCGAGTTGTGCTCGGCCCGTTCTGACAGGGTTTTGATGAGATTAATAAGGAAACCTTTAAACTCAGAATTACTTTTGCGCGGTTGATCGCCTTCGCCATCGCTGGCTACATGGACTGGCTCTTTGGAAGTATCCTTTTGCTGCACGCTGGCATCGCTAGGGTCCTGTACGAACTCGTCTACTGCGACGGTAGTGTTCTTTGAGATGTTACTGTTGTCGTCCGACATGACTGCGCCTTTTCCTTCGCAGAATACCTACAATTGCCTGGGCTCGACGCTGGGCGCCAAACCGTTTATGCCTAAAATTGGACGTCTAGGCTAAACAATTGAATTTATAACAGGGTCACAAGCAATACAGTAAACACGATGGAAAAAGTAAGTAAATAGATAGAAAAGTAATGAACAAGAAAGTAAATAATATTATTCCTTGAGAATAGCGGGATTCGGTGTGACTCGCTTCATGTACAATACAATATAATGATGGGTATTTATAGTAGGTATTTACCCAGCCATAGTTATGGTAAATTAAAAATACTAATAAAGGATATGGGCCTACAAACTCAAGGCGGTGGTATATACAAAACCCGAACTAGGAGGCTGTAAACTCTAAGGTGGCGGGATGTATGCCATGCTTCCCACGCTCGTACTGCCTGAACAGTCGTAACTCATGGAGCATGCGTGTATCCTTTGTGCCCGGTGACTTGTAAGATAAGTCTAGTCTCACCAGCTGGACTCGTATCCCTGTAATAGTAGGTGATGTAATTTTGCCCACACAGGGTTTGGAAATTATTATGTTTCACCATCCCTAAGACAATTCCAGAATCCAAGTACTAGTCCACAATACAAAGTTCAAGAAGACCCAGAACAAAAAATAGTCTTTTGTGATCACTGCACTGCCATGACAAGAGAAAGAATTCTTGCAGTTTGAAAATCATAAACTTAGTGACCAAATAAGAATTCTAAAATGAAAGCACTAAAGTTTGAGTTAGCACAGACTCCGGGTTCTCTATCTCTTTCAAAAATACATGAGATGGGTGTGTATTCCCCAATGAATACAGTTATACCTACTGTAACAGGTATAGATACATCTGGTCTGGTTCAAACTGTAGCTGGTAAAAACTTATCAAATCCGTTAATGGCTGACAGTTTGCTAATAAGTGTAGTACAGACACCTAATGTTAAAGAAGCAAGAAAACTTTCCAAGACTCTCACTCAAGGAGAACCTTCAAGGAGAAAAAAATCCAATTTTGAAGAAAAAGTAAAAATGATAAAATAGAGAAAAATTGTTAAACAAACATTAGAAAAAATTCTGCAAACCCAAGATAAGCATGTGATGAAGGATCAACCACGAGAAAGAGAGACCCCTCAACTTTCAACCGAACATAATACTGACAGAGACTCAGATATGGCATATCACAACAATCAAGATGATGACTCTTGAATGAGCTTTGATTGAGTAGCATTGCACAATCTGGATACATGAGAAGACATAATGAAATAGAGATAATGCAGAAAAAGAAGAGATGACACATTTGAAGAGACAAGAGATAAGAAGATAAGAAAAAATGATAAGACATAAAGGAGCAATAATAGGAATTGGACAAAATAAAAAAAATCTGATCTAAAAGGCATAGTGATGATGGGGCCCAGTGAAGCACCCGACATGTTGAAAAGAAAGGATTCTGAAGGAGTTTGAAGTCCGGAGATAAAGTCTCATTTCTCCACCATACTCTCCCTATCACTTTCCACAACCCCATCTTTTTTCTCTTTATGTTTTCAATAGTTGTTGTGTACTGTATGGGAAAAAATACACCACCTATTATTACGGGGATGCGGGTCCAGCTGGCGAGACTAGCCTTATCTTACAAGTCACTGGGCACTGAGGATATATGCCCGCTCCTAGAGCCAACGAATATTTAGGCTGTTTGGCGACAGGGCGCAGGGCGCACATCCCGTCGCCTAGAGTTTATGGTCTCCTAGTTTTGGGTTTAGTGTACCACCGCCTTGAGTTGTAGGCCCATGGCCCTATTCGTACTTATATTTTACCTTATTTAGGACTGGGTATCACTACTATAAATACCCCTCCTAACATGGTATTGTATGCGGCATGATTCGCCATCAACTTCGGCTACTCTCAAAGAATAAGATTTACTTTGCTTTCTCAATTACTTCTTCTTTATTTACTTGTCTTTATTTTCATCGTGTTTACTTACTTTTTCATTGTAATTTACCGTATTGCTAGTGACCTCATTCATAATTAATTGTTTAACCTAGATATATAAATTTAGGCATAAACAGTTTGGCGCCTACCGTGGGGGCCAGGCACCTGTAGGTATTCTACAAAGGAAAATGCGCAATCATGTCTGGCAACGACAGCAACGTTAGAAAGAACATTGTAGATGGAGTATATGAATCAACAGAGGATCTTGACGATCCCAGCATCCAACAAAAGGATTTAGCCGAGCAGCCAAAAGATCCTTCTCAAGAACTGATTTCTGTTGCCAGCAATGAAGGGACGAACCACCCATTAGAAGATAACCCTGAGTTCATAACTTTCATCACTAATCCCCTCAAAACTATGTTGGAACAGGCGGAACAAAACTCTAACAACGTGATTGAGGAGGTATCTCACAAACTAGGCACGATGTTTACAGGATCATTTCAGAGGCCAGCGTCTCCACGAGGACCAATGCCTGTAAACGATTCACCAGCATTTGTACCTAGTCAAAGGCTTAACATGGATGCTGCTCCAGGAGGATCATCAACAATCAACAATTGGGATCTTAAGGGAGCCCATGTCATTCAGTATCTCATAAAGGAGATGAAGGTCATCCATGATCGGATTGATAACGTGCCGGGTGCTCCACCTCAAATTACCACCATAGATGAGCAGAAGTTTTACAAGCATGCTTACAAAGCAAGTGTTTTACCGGTCTGAATACCAAAGCACTTCTGCTTTCCGGATAACTTAAAGTATGATGGAACGGCTGATCCGGATGAGCACATCGCTGCGCACTACACGGCTGTAAAAAGTAACGAGATTACTGAAGAAGAAATCCAGTTTGCTCTAGTGAGGAGGTTTGACTCAACTCTGACCAAAGGGGCCCTTGCTAGGTACACTCAGCTACCAAAGGGTTCGATCGAATCATTCACTTAGATGCTAGATTTATTCGAGAAAGCGCATTCCGGTGCCCGAAAGTGGGAGAAGCGCATAGATGATATCTTTGAGATCTGACAGTGAGACAACGAGCTGCTAAACAATTATCTCGACAGGTTTCAGAGGGAACGCATGGAGCTTTCTGCAGTTCCCGGTAATATTATTGTGGTAGCCTTTGGTAAAAGTTTGAATTCAAAGGGACCCCTAGCCACCAGAGAGCTGCAATAGAGTCTGACTCAGCACCCTGTGTCAACATGGAACGGCCTGCACCAGAGGTACACCGAGAAGCTTCACCAGAGCTCGAGGAGTCTTCTACTCGCGAGGATGTCCAACCGGCTATCCAAGATGTCATCCGCCAAGGGCAGAAATGGGGATACATGGAGGAACCTCGAATGGGGGACAAAGGCAAGCAAAATAGGAAGGATAGCTGGGACGATTTTTCGAAGCGGCAAGATGGACAGGGAACGTCAGGGTCATTATCCAAGGGATCGCTCAACATCGAGTGGGTTCCTAATCGGTTCAAAGAATTGGTTTTGTGAGTCAACGCCATCGAATTTGTAAGAGACCATATGAAGAATGCAACGAATCCGTTGGCCAAGCAACCTGAGAGCAGAGCCTGGTAGGAGGAACAAGGAGCTTTACTGCCATATTCATAGCGACCGCGGACATGACACGGTCAGGTGCAGAGCACTAATCTTTGAGGTCATGAATTTATTGAACAAAAGGTACCTCAAGGACCTGCTCACTGATAAGGGAAAGCAGACCATCGCTAGAAGCGAGAACCAGGACACCGCCTAGCCTGCTTGATCCTAAGAGGTCCATTAATATGATAATCGGCGGACCAATATTGCTCAGGAGGTAAGAGCATATCTCAACACCGCCTAACCAGGGTCTCGCCCGAGATGAGGCGATCCTATTCATCGAAGAGGACAGCATCATCTGCAGCACCCCGCACCATGATGCCCTTGTCATAACACTTAGAATAGAAGACAAAGATGTGAAACGTGTATTTGTCGATGCCGGTAGTGCCATAAACCTCATCAGATGGGATGCACTAAAGGCGATGGGTGTTGAAGATTCAATCATGTCGAGTGTCTACACGCTCGCAGGCTTCAATAATTCTTGTGAGAAAGCTATAGGCGAAGTTAACTTAACCACCCACTTGCTGGGGATAGATTATGTTGTTTTCTTTCAAGTAATCAAGGGAGGCATTCCCTATAATGCGATTGTCGGGTGACCGTGGATTCATCAAACCAAAGCAGTACCATCCTAGCATCAGAAACTGAAGTATCCTACTTAATTGGGCATAAAAGAAGTGAATGGTGATCAGGAGGCAGCAAGGGAATGCTATACGGCCACAATCCTTTGAGCAGTTGTCCCCGAGCAAGTGCCTGAGGTGAACATTCCAAGAGACCCCAAAGATCTCGAAGCCGTAATCAACCAAGACTAGGACTCAGACGGTATGGTTGATTGACGTCTTTCGGGGGAGGGGGGAGAAGGAGTTGGGATAATTGGAAGTGCTTTTCTTTTAAGAATTTACTTGGCACATTAGTCTCGCTCCTAGATTACAGTATTTTCATACTTTATTGGACATGTTACGGGTCTTCACCCACAACATCCTAGGCTTTGCGTCTTTACTAATACTTAGTCAATTTTACTCATTTATTTAGATCCAACTATTCATAGCCCCGACCACATACAAGTTTAAGTAATACACCCACTTTCCGTGAGAAAAGTAAGGTACATTACTCGCTTAGAGTTAGACCATGTCTAACTCAGCCACCAGGAATTAATCGAGTGTTGATTTCGTTAAATCAACAATTGCACCTACACGCCGATGGGGACGCCTGTCCGCGTAATGCCAGAAAGTATTAAATACTCGAGTAACTAAGCAAAGACGTCTTGTCTCAAAATGCAAAAGGACCATTTCCACACGGTCTAAAGTCGTCTTATTGTGGGCGCAAACAGCCATCTACTGTGGATGCAACCTAGTCGCCATTTATCGGTGCATAACGGACGTAATTGCTCAATGCAGACATACTGACACACGTTCTTAAATAACTAGAATAGTTAGGACGACCGAAAGTTATCTAATTCTTAGGTGCAAACCTCACCAGAGGCATAACTTAGCATTGCTTATTATTTATGGTGAAAATTAAAAAATATCTCAAATAAAGACAAGTGATTTAAGTTAATGCGCCACAAAACGGGCCCAAAAATTACATTAAACATCCGCATACGCGGATAAATGTCTAAATCACCAGAAGCATAAAAAAAGAGCATCAAATGGGGGGGGGGGGGTCCTCATTCCTCTCTCAGGGGACTTCCTTCATCGGCAACACTCTGTGAAGGTCCTGTTTCACCAGCGGCAAGTTCCTGAGTCGACGTCTCCTTTCTTTCACCACTCATCTCTTTAGAGCCTTCTTCGAGGTTAGGACGAAGTTGAGCATCTGCCTGGGCGACAAGGCTAGTATATGAGGCAATCTCAGCAGCAAGGTCAAGATTAGGTTCATCACAAACCCGGAGAAGAGTGGCAAGAGCGACGTCAATGTTGGCATGATCAACTTCTGCTATGCGACGAGCATTCAGAGCTTCTCTTTATTGATCTTTCAGGAGGCACTTCTCGCAGAGGTCATCACAAATTCGTTCAAGAGACACCACTTTGCCTTTCATCCTGTCATTCTTATCTTGAAGTACTCCGGAGAGACCCTAAGCATCCGAGGCATACTTCTCAGCAGCATTCATTCATTCCTCCATACTTGATAGTTGCTGCTGTAGATCTCTCATGATCCCTTCCCGATGGTTCACGTTGCTGAGATGAAGCTGCTCTGTAACCTTAACTTCTGTAAGAGACGACTTGAGGGCCTCCATATCTTGCTTGTGCTTACGTATTTCACCAGTCAACGCCCTCTCCAAGTTCTTGCTTTTCAAAACCTCTGCGCGGTAAGCATCATGAGTTGTCTGCAGCTCACCTTTCAACTCCTCGGCCTTCTCCACAAAAGGCTGCAAGCTAGCTACTTGTCCATGCAGAGCATTCACTTTCTCGACCAGATTGCTTTCCAAGCCTTCCCGCGGAGTATCTAATGATTCACCATCAATCCCTAGGTATTGGTAGGGACAAGAGTTTGGTAAAAGAAAAACGATGTTGAACCTTACATGGTAGTGAAAGAACAGTTACCCAAAGGGAGAAGCTTGTGGCAACCTCATGCAACTCATGATTATTGTAGCCAGAGAGGTGTTGTTGTTCTGCAAGGCCAACCAGTTCAGCAGTGTGGACTGTAACAATCCATGGAGTTTTCATCAGGTTAACCCCCACAACAATAGGGATTACAACCTCCCGTGCTCCACTCACGAGTTCACACACGGTCTCTACGGAAACTTTCTTTCCAGGACGCCGCTGGAAAGAGTCAGATCCCTCAGGAGTCAGAGTAGCAGCAGCAGCAGGTTCTAAATATGAACGAATGATGTCAGTGTCCGAAGTCAACAAGGAAGAAATGATATTTCAAAAACTGGAGTCCGTGAAACAACAGAACTTAAGGTAGCAGATCAGAAGGCATGGCAGGAAGCAAGACATCATCCTCCACACTAGCCTCTTCCTCGGCTATGAGAGTCTCTTCAATCAGGCGTCTGCACTTTTGCCAAGGAGGACCAGCTTCAACAGCAGCAGATAGGGTTGTTTCAATGGCTTCGGACACAGACACTCGGGGGACTTCTCCATAACCATCAGAAATCACAAGGGTTTCACCAACAATGGGCACATTGGCCGGCCTTGAGGACCTTTTCCTCTTCAAGGAGCGGGACCTGCTCGCCCTCGCCCTCTCCAAAATTCTCCAACTAGATGCTTGCACATCAGGTAAGGGAGCAATATACGGGACGGCGATCTGGATCTCCACCAGCTGAGGCATATCACGATGAGAGAACCCTGGAAACAGCAGCAAATCAGTATACGGGAGAAATTTTGGGTAGAAATAACAGATCAATAATTACTTACTGTGGTCTTTCGCACACCATCCATTCGCGTTCTCCAGGGATAAAAAGGTCAGAGATTCAGGATAATTCCTCAAGAAGATGTTGGTGACCCACGTCATCAGTTCATTATGACCCAAGGAGATGGTGGACACTATGTTCACTGCACAAAAGAAAGAAAATCAATTTGAAGAAACCATAATCGAAAGCAAGAAGATGAGTTCCCGCAGATTTACACTTTCTATTGATAACCTCTGAAAAAGGCAGGAGAGGATACCAAATCGGCCGTCTGCACAGCCGCGTACCTGTACACCCAGCCATGATCTTTGGAATCCTCACTATTGGGGACTATACCTTTCTTCCCCAGTTTCATAAACATCAGCATCCCCGCTTTATGAAGATGAGGGGAGTAGAAAGCCAGAAGATGATCGAAAGAAAATGCGACCTTGGCATGATTAGCCAAGTGATCAAGCACCACCACTGCCGATTTGGCCCAAACAAATATTGTAGCGACGACATAAGTCTTTTACGATCAGATGGACGTGTTTGTTAAGATGAAGAGTTAAAGGGTATGTGTGAACCATTGAAAAGCCAGCCGATGAGAAGAGATCCTTTCCTCAGCACCAGGAGCAAGAACGACGGCGAAATCAGGGCCATCTGCATACATGCTTGATGCGCATAATATCACTCTCCATGAGTTCTGAAGGATAGAATTTAATGGAGAGATTGTTGTTTTCACCCTCTTGCTTGGAGTTTGAACCAGCATGCAGCCATCGTTTTCGAAACTAAAGGTACTAGTGAGATAATCCTGCACTCTGAAGTTTGCTAGGAGAAAGCTTGACCTTGTGCCATGATGATATTATTAGCAGGATTAAAAGAAGAGATTATCTTTCGAAGAAGAGTTCTTAAAGATTTTTGAAAGGTTATGACTAAAATTTCTCACTTACGACATATATATACACGTCTGGGTTGGAAATATATAGGGAAGTGGAATGATCTCAATCACGTGGGATCATAATTATGATTACTGCAGTTTAAGTGATATGCATCCCCATAATTACGGGATGTGAACAGAGCAGTAGCAACATTGTGTAGATACGCAGAAAACCCCTCCAATTATTAGGGGACACGTTGCTGTATTGAGGAATTTGCATTTATTACGACGCACACGAAGATTCAAGGAGGCGAATAGTTGCACCTTTACGTCTGCTATCACGCTTCTTTCACTTCCTGATTGTTTGCATCAACACTCAAAAAGTGGGGGGATTGACTGTGTGGGCAAAAATACGCCACCTATTTCTAGGGAGATATGGGTCCAGCTGGCGAGACTAGGCTTATCTTACAAGTCACCGGGTACTGAGGATATACGCCCGCTCCTAGAGCCAACGAGCGTTTAGGCGGTTTGGCCATAGGGCGCAGGGCACACATCCCGTTGCCTAGGGTTTATAGTCTCCTAGTTAGGGTTTAGTATACTACCGCCTTGAGTTGTAGGCCCATTGTTGAACCCCCAAAAATATTAACCCCGAAGGGCTAAATTTCAGGAATATCGACAGGATGGACAAACTCTTTTGGAGTTTTTTGGAGTCGCCACCCAATTTAAGGAAAAACAGGGAACCAGATAAATAAATGCGTGCAAAAACTCCATTTTTATTATAAAAAAAAAACGCGGTCTTTCTTTCAGAGATTCAAAAGGTAAGAGGGTTTGTTAATTTCGAAAGAAGGTTTTTAAGGCACTTTCGAAATTCCGTTAAAAACGGTTAATCCGACAGGTTTCCAAAATATTTGCAAGTGCTATTTATGCGCTTTTTCTAAAAATAATTAATTGAACTATTAATTAATTCAACTAATTAAATTTAGTAAGTTTTTCAAAAGATTTACAATTTATTAAAAGCTTTAATATTTTTTTAAAAAAAAATAAATAAATAAAATAAAAGCGCATTTTCTTTTGAAAAGGAACGATTTGATCGTCCTAATTTCTTTGCCAACTAATATGTGACAGCGCATAAATACCACTTGCTTAATTTCAACTTTAAAATCCGAGTATCTCACCATAAGATGGAACTTAGATTTCAAGTCGCTTTTTGCAAAGCCGTTTCGGGACATTTAGAAGTTAATTGAAACTTCTTTATAAATTTTAACTTTTTAAAAGAAACTACTTCATATCAATAAGATAGAAGTCCTTTCTTATAGTCATTATTATTCGTAGTTTTGAAAATTTATGAAATTTGCACGCATTCGTCTAAATGGCCTGATTTGCAATAAATTAAATAATAACTCAAAAATAAAAAATAATGAACATAAAGTAAATAAAATAACTCAAATAAATCATTATAAATGAATTAACAATAAATTATCCTACAAAGTTTACATAACTATTCTAAGGGAAAGGGAATACAAGAGTTAAAGATAGAACCCGAGAGAGCTAGAAGTTGAAATGTGAATCACGCTAGAAGTTGAAATGTGAATCACTAGGCGATTGCTCATGCACTGTCTTGATGTCACAATAAGCGTCGATGGTGTAGTAGAGACTGACGTGGTCCAGATATGCAAGTATCGACAGCAAAGTAAAGCCTTGAATGGATCCAATTATATTGGACTTGAAAACATGAGTTGTGTATACAACTCAAATCCCCATCACATGTAGCGCCAAAAAGAAGAAGACAGGAATAAGCAAATGCACAAAAAGATAATTTATGGATATAATTTAAAAATTTCAGCAAAAGCATGAGGTAAAAATACAGACAACCAACCATTTTAATGACATCAATAGCTTTGATATTAAGAAAAAGTACAAACAGAATCATTTAATTGCTTTACAACCAAAGGAATTAACAAAGTTCATTCTCTAGCTATTAGCTAACCTTTCAAAGATAAATATCTTCATATATTTAGTCATGTTTCAAACAAGAGAGCTGAGCCATGACTTTTAAAAAAAAAGAAAAACCAAAAGTTTTGGAAGATTTCCCAAGGCAGACTAATCAAAACATAGGAAGACAAACTCAAACGAAGAAATCTTAAGATTAACTTCCTAGCTTGGACTATTCGAACACATGATGAAACCTTGAAGTGTCGTAACTAAGCAAGATTAAGCATGGATTCCCAGACTCCATTTTTACAAGAAAATGAGCCAACTTGAAGAATTAAATAATTAATTTCACAACATCACACCTTAAGCTTAGACTATCGTATAGAAAATAGGCAACTTTTACAAAGTTTAACATGAAGATAGCAAAGATAAAGAAAAAAAAGAAAGTAACTTCAAATGCACCCTTATCAAATTTCTGAGATACCCACAGTATGCAAACAAATAAAGACAAGATGAAGTATCATACTGCAGAACATTTACTCAAGCAAAGAATTAATTTCCCTCCACAAGACACAATATAAAGATTCAAACTTTTATATTTGACTAAACTTCGGACCTTCTTAACTACAGACCATTTCAATTAACACATACAAAGAACAAGAAACTTGCGCAAATAAATGGGACATCAGGCCCTCCAAACAACCAAGCTGCAGCTTAAAATGACTCTTAGACCAACTCTTATCACCTGCTACACCCCCTCAACTCACCCAAAGAACACCTGCAACAGCCACCAGACCTCCATAGATACCCCTGCACCCTCTTACACTCACAGGCTCTCACCTTTCTCTTTACTGAATCTGCAGCTTCCCATATAGCAGAACCAGGACACAACTCCCTCTTGAACACCCCGCTGCACTCTCCTAATCTCTTCTCTATAATACCAGAATATTCACCATTCTCAACAGCTAAGCCAACAAGAAACTGCCCCATTACTAACAGCCTGAACTTCACAGAGACTAACCCGCAACAAACAATAGAAACAACAACCCCTCTAAACAACCAAGAACAGTCCCTGCATTGCTTTTCAAACCTCACAGATAAGCAGAACAGATTGAACAAGAAGCAAGCAAGTTCAGGGAATTAAGACAACAGAAACAGGAAGAGGAAAGAGTAGGCATCAACATGAATCAACTAAGAAACTGAAATGAAGCTTAAACTAAACTAAACAGGATCTAGAAATGACTGAAACAAAATTAGAAACTGGAAAGGTTTCTAGGCAAACGAAGGCTAAGCTGAAACAGATTTCATGAAAAAACTAAGAGAAGCTGGAAATGGATATATTTAGGCTGCTATAGAATACGCCAAACTAGGAGAAAATTAATCACTCGATATTTCTTCAATTATGCTTAGAAGGAATACTCCCGCACCCTAAAAACTCCAATCAAAACCCCTGAAACAAAAGCAGCAGCTGCAGCTTCTTCTTCTCCTCTAAAACAGACCAACTCCCATAGGAAACACCCCTGAACTCTAAAACTCACAGCATCCCCTGCAGAACAACCAAGCCGCCTTAACACGCCTAACACCTTCAGGACCAACCTTACACCTCCATAACATCCTCTCTACAAGCAGAGCTAGACCTCTCTATACTCTCACACAAATGCAATCCAAGAACCAGACACACGAATGCCCTGCTACAACTTGCAGCCAACCAGAACATCACAACAACCAAACCTGCTACCTGCACCTTTCATGCTCTACATAACTACCTCCTTAGGCCCTTCACAAACTCATAGACAAACTGCAAAATTCCAGGACCCTCCCTAACCTACCTGCGTCTTCCAATCAACCAAGCAACAACACCCTCTCAACTCACTACACACACAAAGAACAAAACAGGGGAAGAAATACTTCCAGAATTTGCATAAACTAGAAAACAGGAACCAAACATACTCCTTTAAAACTACGAAAAACACCCCTGATCATTCTACACTCTCTGCGATTCATTTTCAACTACATAAACAAACTCAGAAGCTGAACCAAAGCATCTTTTGAGTCCAAATTCATACAATTTTCCTACTTACCAACAGTAGGAAAGCAAAAGCAACAGAAGCGGGAATGATTGTTAATGGACCGAGACAAACACAAGAACAAGATTACAACTATTAACAGAGAAAATGGGAACATAAGGACTTAAACATAGCAGGCACACATTTTCAGATGGAAGCATAGCAGAACTAATGACACCTTAAACTTAAAGCTAATTACATATTTGCTAGAATATTTGGAAACAAAACTACATAAAGTTGAGGTGTTTATCTTTTGCGGCGCAGTGAGCTAAGGCAAGGGATCCGAAGAAAGAGCAACTCGAACAAGTGCGATGATTCGAACAAAGTCGACGACGACTTGAAAGGCAAAGCGACGATACCAAAACTAGAATGGAACGGAGACACTATGTTTTGTATAATCTTAAAACTAAGACCCAAAATATGATGTGAGCTCTGCTCCTTGTTCCTATTTTCCTTCACTGCCGCTGCCCAGACCCCATTTCTCCTCTTCTATTTATAGCCATCAAATTTAGGGTTCTATGGTTGTGAGAAATACCCGAACGACCCTCCAACGGTACAAAGAGCAATAGATAAGTTTGTACGAACAAGGATGATGTGGAGTTTTGGATTGATTCTCCTTTGAATTTGGGAATCGCGGGTTGGGGATTCGAAAATGGGTTTTTGGGTAAGTGGGAAAGGGAAATGGGTTGAATTACGCTGGAGTGGGAAAGGGATTTTGTGGGTTGATGGGCCGGGTATGGGGAAATTGGGGAGATGGGTGTGGGCTGATGGTGAGAGTGAGGGGAAGGGCTGAAATGCTATGCGGATGTATGGAGTGTGTATGTAATGTTATATGTTTGCACGCATAGGCTAGAATTTTAGGCTTCGAGCTATTTTAGCTTCTTTTAGAATTAATTAGGAATTCAAATGGTTACACAAGTAGGCTAGATTTTAGGTTGCGTAGCGCAATTTTAACCTTTTTCTCTCTAAAATTATGAATTACTTTATAATTTTAAAATTGCCCCTTTGATTAAATTAATTAGACATTAAGTTAAAATTTCGGGACAAAATTGGGTGTCAACAGCTGCCCCTCTTTACCCGGAAAAGGATGAAAGAGTTTTTAGGGTAAAGAAATTGACGAGAACCCAATTTTGTCACGATAAAGCCAAGGACTTTGGTTCCAAGGACTAAAGTGCGAGGCTTATGGGCATGGCCGAACTCTGGTTTCCTAGTTGCCTACATATCTCGAGCTGAAAGAGAATCAGGCCATATGTAGTTCAACGACACTTAGACACGAAAACTCGCACGATTGACAGAAAAGGACGCACGAATAGGAAAGAATTCAAGCTGGCGTCCTAATCCGAAGCAAAAGATTAGGATAGAATTTGCTTGTTCGAGTGCGATTCTTTAGATCCTCGTTGACGAGTCTAGCTCATATCAACGATTGCCCCAGTTCACTGCTAAGAAAAAGTTCCACGTTATGCTCCAAATGCTGTTGCGGTACTGCCAAAATACTGTAATAAACTTGACAAACGGTAAGCGAGCAACTGCTAATAAACTGTAATAATTGGAATGAGAAATAAAAGAGTGATAACATAAAATTATAAATGCAGGTTGTGATATCATCAATAAGTTCTTCTTTCGATCAACTGACAAGCTGCTCCGCCCGGAGAACTTCTCGCCTGATCATTATTATCGCGAAACACTCTGAAAGCGGTGCTTCCGCCGACTTGTCCATCACTATCATCTGCTTGAAAGAAACCTGCATATCCTATTTGTGGGTGGAAGGACCTGAGATATCCTATTTGTGGGTGGAAGAACCCGATATATCCTATTCGTGGGTGGAAGGACCCAAATATCCTATTCATGGGTGAAAGGACCCAAAGTATCCTATTCGTGGGTGGAAGGACCCAAAGTATCCTATTTGTGGGTGGAAGAACCCGAATAATCCTATTTGTGGGTGAAAGGACCCAAAGTATCCTATTTGTGGGTGGAAGGACCCAGATATCCTATTTGTGGGTGGAAGGACCCAAAGTATCCTATTCGTGCGTGGAAGGACCCAAAGTATCCTATTTGTGGGTGGAAGAACCCAGATATCCTATTTGTGGGTGGAAGGACCCGAAGTATCCTTGGATATCCTATTTGTGGGTGGAAGGACCCAAAGTATCCTATTTGTGGGTGGAAGGACCCAAAGTATCCTATTTGTGGGTGGATAAACCCTGTATCTTGCAAAATCTGAAATCGCCTGGCCTGTGCTGGTGATGCGATAATCGATCAAAAGCTAAAATAGAGTTGTTCTGCATATGCGATAAGGCAAATATTCTTCGAGGAACTAATAGTTGCGAGTTACTGTCGTTTCGCTGCTTGAGATTTCTGCATTCAAAAAAAAATTGTAAGTACTATAAAATTTCTGGGAAGTTGCGACACTTTGCATTGCTCCTTCCACCTTGATGCTGAACTTTGCGGTAAATGTAAAATTTGCCCCTGTTTAATCAAAGAACAATTGTTAGTTTTTGATCAAATAACGGTTGACTTGATTGAACACCTAATTTGGTTCGAATCTGCATTTTGCTTGCACGGCGATCAAATGTGTTGTTGTTGCGAAAAATCTGACATTCTTGAAACTCTTCTCTTTGGACAAGATAAACCATCTATAACTGCTTTGGCTTGGGTTATTTGGAAAACGAAATTTCATTGATTTTGGGACTAAGCCCAATAAGGGTAGCAAAACATAACGTAATTCATTACAACTAGGACTAATAAAATTTCAACAGAGTAGTTAAAACATAAGATAGTTGGGCAATAAAATGCCATTTCAAGCTGCAAAATGCGGTCTTTTCAGTCTTCTTAGCTTGCAAACCGCTTCTTCTTTGAATATCTTGGGCTGATGCTTCGCCTTTAACAAAAATTGTGCCTGCGGGAGGAATGCTGCAATAACCACTTAATGGATCTTCTTGCACTATTATTTTGCCATTATCAATCAAGCTTTGGATTTTGTATCTCAAGCCACTGCATTCTTCAGTATCATGACCTTGGATATTTGAATGATAAGCACAATGCTTTAATGGATCAAAATGTGGAGGCAAGTGCTTGGGAATTGTTCCTTTCCTTGGTTGCAAAAGTCCTTCAGCTTGCAATTTTTCAAATATGCTACTTACAGACTCTTCTAGAGGTGTGAATATATTCGACTTCCTCTTCTTTGACACCGGATAATCGGAATATGATTGTTGAAACTGACTTTGAGAGTCTTGCAAATTTGAGGGTTTCTCTGATTGAGTGGTGTGCCAAATAAACCAGAAAGGATTTTTTCTGTTGCTATGCCTTCTTCTATCATTTTTCCCAGTTGGATCAATTCAGAGAAAGTGCTTGCATTATTGACAACCATTTTGGCATAGTATATGCCTTCTTGCATGTCAATGAAAGCTGCTATTAACTTCTTCTCAGACAAGGGAGGATGCATCTTAGAAGCCTCTAACCTCCACCTCATAGCATATTCTGCAAAAGACTCATGAGACATCCTCTTAATGTTGTGCATATCAAACACATCGGGATCTCCTACTATGTTGAATTGTATTGTTCCACAAAGTCATGAGCCATATCCTCGCATGTGTGCCATTTGGAAAAATCTTGTTTGGTATACCATGCAAGTGCCATCCCTGATAAACTTTGAATGAAAAATCTCATCCGCAAAGCTTCATTCTTGCCAATTCCAATCAATCTGCTGCAATAATCTTTCAAATGAGCATAGGGATTCCCCTTTCAATCGAAAGTGTTGAATTTTCGTATCTGATACCCATGTGGAAGCTCAATGTCTGGGTGAATGCATAAGTCTTCATAGCATACACTCTGAATGTTTATAGAGCGCAACTCATCTTTAATGACCTTGTGCAAATTGCGGATTTTTCTCTGCATGCTATGTAAATTAGTTGTCTCAACTTCTTTTCTAGGCAATTCTCGTGGGCGCACTATCACTTGATTTGATTGACTCCCGACAGCAGGCATAGTGCTAAAAGGTGGTTGGCATAAAGTTGCAGCTGACCAAGCATTTGGATTGGTAAGATATTCTTGTGAGTTTTGTGGATATACGGTATGTATAGGCATTGGGTAATGAGGCATTGTTGAGTAAGGTGGATTAAAGGTAAAGCTTGTATTTGGCAAAGGTTTGCTAGTGTTGACAAAGTTGACAATCCTATTCCTTTGGACCACATGTTCTTCAACATCATCATTCTGCGCTTGCAAGATACCTATACCAGAACTGGTTGGCGGAAGCTGCTTTGCCATGTTGTTTTGTCCTTGATGCAGATTCTCAACCATTTCAGTGTTCAATGCTAGCCAACATTTAACAAATGAATTCTACACATTGAACAAAAGCAAGTTAATACGTAAAATGATAATGCATGCATAAAATTTCAAATGTAAAATAAGCCATTAGGCCGAATGGATGGGACCAAAATCCCGACTCAACACATGAGTAAAATATTTAAGAGTTTGAAACTCAATGATCAACAAAATTTGATTTTTCAAGACGCGAATTGAGGAAAACAAGAAAGTTTTTACTAAATTAGTATGCGTGCTAGACCATTTTGACATAAATTGCTAAAATGGTCGGCTTATTTTGAACATCAATGCTTTGCTCGACTATCGATTCTTGTTTGTCGCATAACAATCTGTACCAATTCATAGAAAAAACCGCTTCTGATAACTATGAAATCAACATCAATGTCTTCAATTTTCCTTCGCACAATTTTGCCCCAGTTATAACTTCAACATTTCAACTTGCTTCGCAAAATTTCCCCAGTCATGACTTCAACATTTCGACTTGTTTTGCAAAAATTGCCCCAGTTATGACTTTCAAAACTTCAAACTACTTATCAAAAGCTGCCCCGGTTGCAATCTCCCACGTCTTCTACTTGCTTTGCAAAATTTGCCTCAGTTTCTATCTTTGAAAAAATTAAAATTTAAATACTAAAGGGTCGAGCCCGATGGAGGAGCCTACGTATCCCTCCTTGGGAATCAGACCGTGCGTAGTTCAGCTTACATAGAAGAGAATTTTCAAATGCTGGTGTAACCGAAACTCGATATGAGTTGCCTACATTTCCCGCCTTGGGAAACCGGTTACCGTAGTTTGCTTACATAGAAATAGAGTCAACATTCATAATTTGATATTCTTTCTTTTCTTTTCTTTCAACAAGCTAACAAAAGGAAATTACAATAATTACTTCCTAATAATGCGAATAAACTTACTTCTACTTCTGCAACTCTACTGCTTTTCTGGAACTTGATAAACGCCTAAATGCCCTTCTTCGAGGGATTTTCCTTTGCATATGGTAAGATTAAGACAAAAGGTTCGCCAATGCCGTTTGTGGGTAGAATTTTGACATGGCCAGATTTGATCAAGCTTTCAACTTTCTTCTTAAATAAAGTGCATTCTTCAATATTGTGCCCCTGCATCCCTGAATGGTAAGCACAAAATTTTCTCAAATTTTCAGGCTTACGTGACCAACACGGCTTTGGTTTTGCAAGATATACCAAACCGACCTTCAGAAGCCTTTCAAACAGGTTTGCATAAGATCCTGGTATTGGTGTGAATGCAACAGCAGATGCTTTGTGGCTGCTTGACTGAAAACCTGGATTAACAACCACTTTCTCGATGTTATAAGGTTTTTCTGCTATGGGTGGCAAAGGGCTTAGCATAACAGCTTTTCCTTTGTCTTTAGATTGCGCCTCAACTAAGCCACACATTCTCTTGTCAGTTATTGCAACCGGCTCCATTTAAAGTTCTGCAGATTTTCTTTTCAATGGACTGCCCTTTGCCAGAATCGGGTTCGAGAATTCATAATGTGTGACAAAGTCCGGGGCTAGTTTATCCCAATTGTCCAATTTCCAAGGACCTCGTATTGCAAACCATGTCAAAGGTGGTTCCTTAAGTGTTCTAGCAAACATCATCAACTTGGTTTCATTGCTTGGTCCATACCTTGCGACCCAGCCAAGGTATGCTTTCAAGTGATCACGAGGATTTCCTGTCCCGTCATACATTGGTGGATCAGCTGAGTCAAAAACATCCACATGTTCACTTTCTGCCTCCCCTAAGCTTACTTGAGATGGTAGAGCATTCTCATCTATCATTGTGCCATTGCTATCTTTAGCATTGGGAAGCCCTTTCCCGTTGCTTTTCTCATTGCTAGTTTTTGATGAGATACGGAACCCGTTCTCCAACAAGAATGCATGCAGGTGGGGGAATTCTTGAGCATCACAGTCAAATGCGGGAGCTACTTGACTTGGGGGAGGTGCAACAGCAGGGATAGGAACAACAGGGGCACTTGGCCCTGGGCTTGGCACATTTCGCACTGGGTTGCGAGCATCCATGAGCGCGACAACCAATTCAGTAAGACTATCAAGTCTCTTCTCCAAACTTGCTACGGTTGCTTCAAGCTTGTTAACCTTGTCTTGGTGGAGTTCATCACTTTCGGTCAAATCAATCACAACTGTTTGGCGAGCCATAGGTCCTGATCTTGATGTTCAAAATAATTAACCCTTTAGCAACGCATACCGAATTTAATAAAATTTGTTAAAGCTGAAACTGACGGATCAACTTATTCCAAAATGGAAAAATCGAGACCGTACTGAAGAGACCCAAAATTTTTAGGCAAGACACTCATTTTGTTGAAGCAAACCAGATGCGAAAATGCTTGTTTAACTCTGAAGTTATTTTCAAAAGGAAGACACACTTGCAAATACTTTAAAAAATGACGCTAAATAATTTTGCAAAATGAGAAGGCTGGGGTTAAAATAACATTTAAAAGGCGTTTTAAAATAATGGTATGCATGAATTCTGATGATAGATAAATGTGTTCATAAAGCGGTTAACTTTTACAAAAGATAGGTTGAAATAACATAACGTTAATCTTACCATACCACCGAACAAATTCAATCACAGCGCAATCAGTGCCAACAAATTTCAAGCAAGCAGCACATATTTAGCAAGTAATCGCATATTGGACAGATAATTTGACATGTGGCAACCACAAGTAATTGGGCGTAAATAAAAAATGCAAACGCTTCCTAACCTGTAAGGTGCCTCTTTGTGCCAGAGGTGGGCCTAAGACGTGCAAACAAATGGTAACGAAAAACAGTTCATGCCAGTTTTGAGCAATTCAGACTTAGAGTAAGCGATAAATAGTAACAATAATTGATAACAATCGGCTCTCCGCCTCAACATTGCAATTCCATTATCTCAACTAACTTCCAAAAGGCTAGTGTCAACTCGAAATTCTAACACTACTCACGCTCTCCACAACATCTGCACCAAATTTCTGAACCCAAATGCCTAAAACCTGAAACAAACCTCTATACCTTTCGCAAACATCAACGCTCCACCAAGCACAACTCCCAATTATTTCACAACATCCAGGGATGATATTTCCAATTGCCTTCACAATAACAGACTGCAAATCATGAAAGACGCCAATTGGCCTTTCAAAAATAAAACCTCACTGGTCCTCGGCTTTAGTCAAGCCTCTCAGCTTCCTAGGTTTTGGAAGGCTCACAGACCTTGTTCATAGGGCTCCTCACTGGTCCTTGGCTTTGATCAAGCCTCTCAGTTTCCTAGGTAGCCAAGACCGCACTGGTCTTAAGGAGGGACCCCATTGGTCGTTTGTAGACATAGGGGCTTCACTCTCCTAGTATGCGACAAGCATACTTCAATTATCATGAATGCAGCGGGCAGTCAACATAGGCCTGCACACACGCAAAGCCATTCACGAGAGGGACCCCACTGATCCTTTCAGAGACACCAGGGGCTTCGCCTCTTAGATATCACTACACCAGGCCATCTCCAAAACATAAATCAACCAAATCTGCCGAACTTTCCTCCGGACTGCAATTTTGTCTATGATCTCAATTCTGCTAAATTATTCCATTTTCTAACCTAAAAGACAACATAGGAGACAAAATTCCAAATCTGATTTTGCTCAAAACATGGTTAGGACTGAGGATTCGTTATCACACAACACATAATATGCATTGTCATTAGGTTTCAAAAACCCGCTGACGTAAGGGCAGTTTCCTAACTATGGAGGCGGTACCAAGGACCGGGTCCAGACTAAGGTGTAAATGCATGCATGCTCCTAAAAGCTCCGTCTAAGAGTGGGTTAACGGTTGAGGCTGATTCGACCTATGCGGGATAAACCTGCCCTCACAACGCAGTATAACTGGCCATGACAAAACCAGGCAATCTCAATATCCCGAACTAACTTTTGGTGACACGAAAGAAGTTTGAAAGAGTGAGGTAAAGGCAATGCCCTTCCTGCATAACTACGGGTATCCCGTGATGAAATCGAGGAGGTGAAAGAGAATTGACAGGCTCCATGAGGGAGGAAATATGAACGGAATGCAGACTATGCACAAATAAATACAATACATGCTTTATAAGACAAACCAAACAAACAGATATAATAAAACAAATAAATTAGACATGCTAGTTGCAAACAATTGGAAACCTTTATGGTCAAAACCTTTATTGCTCCCCAGCGGAGTCGCCATTCTGTTGAACCCCCAAAAATATTAACCCCGAAGGGCTAAATTTCAGGAATATCGACAGGATGGACAAACTCTTTTGGAGTTTTTTGGAGTCGCCACCCAATTTAAGGAAAAACAGGGAACCAGATAAACAAATGCGTGCAAAAACTCCATTTTTATAAAAAAAAGAAAAAAACGGTCTTTCTTTCAGAGATTCTAAAGGTAAGAGGTTTTGTTAATTTCCAAAAAAAGGTTTTTAAGGTACTTTCGAAATTCCATTAAAAACGGTTAATCCGACAGGTTTCCAAAATATTTGCAAGTGCCATTTATGCGCTTTTTATAAAAATAATTAATTAAACTATTAATTAATTCAACTAATTAAATTTAGTAAGTTTTTCAAAAGATTTACAATTTATTTAAAAGCTTTAATATTTTTTAAAAAAAAATAAATAAATAAAATAAAAGCGCATTTTCTTTTGAAAAGGAACGATTTGATCGTCCTAATTTCTTTGCCAACTCGTATGTGATAGCGCATAAATAGCACTTGCTTAAATTCAACTTTAAAATCCGAGTATCTCACCATAAGATGGAACTTAGATTTCAAGTCGCTTTTTGCAAAGTCGTTTCGGGACATTTAGAAGTTAATTGAAACTTCTTTATAAATTTTGACTTTTTAAAAGAAACTACTTCATATCAATAAGATAGAAGTCCTTTCTTATAGTCATTATTATTCGTAGTTTTGAAAATTTATGAAATTTGCACGCATTCGCCTAAATGGCCTGATTTGCAATAAATTAAATAACAACTCAAAAATAAAAAATAATGAACATAAAGTAAATAAAATAACTCAAATAAATCATTATAAATGAATTAACAATAAATTATCCTACAAAGTTTACATAACTATTCTAAGGGAAAGGGAATACAAGAGTTAAAGATAGAACCCGAGAGAGCTAGAAGTTGAAATGTGAATCACTAGGCGATTGCTCATGCACTGTCTTGATGTCACAATAAGCGTCGATGGTGTAGTAGAGACTGACGTGGTCCAGATATGCGAGTATCGACAGCAAAGTAAAGCCTTGAATGGATCCAATTATATTGGACTTGAAAACATGAGTTGTGTATACAACTCAAATCCCCATCACATGTAGCGCCAAAAAGAAGAAGATAGAAATAAGCAAATGCTCAAAAAGATAATTTATGGATATAATTTAAAAATTTCAGCAAAAGCATGAGGTAAAAATACAGACAACCAACCATTTTAATGACATCAATAGCTTTGATATTAAGAAAAAGTACAAACAGAATCATTTAATTGCTTTACAACCAAAGGAATTAACAAAGTTCATTCTCTAGCTATTAGCTAACCTTTCAAAGATAAATATCTTCATATATTTAGTCATGTTTCAAACAAGAGAGTTGAGCCATGACTTTTAAAAAAAAGAAAAACCAAAAGTTTTGGAAGATTTCCCAAGGCAGACTAATCAAAACATAGGAAGACAAACTCAAACGAAGAAATACTAAGAATAACTTCCTAGCTTGGACTATTCGAACACATGATGAAACCTTGAAGTGTCGTAACTAAGCAAGATTGGGCATGGATTCCCAGACACATTTTTGAAAGAAAATGAGCCAACTTGAAGAATTAAATAATTAATTTCACAACATCACACCTTAAGCTTAGACTATCGTATAGAAAATAGGCAACTTTTACAAAGTTTAACATGAAGATAGCAAAGATAAAGAAAAAAAGAAAGTAACTTCAAATGCACCCTTATCAAATTTCTGAGATACCCACAGTATGCAAACAAATAAAGACAAGATGAAGTATCATACTGCAGAACATTTACTCAAGCAAAGAATTAATTTCCCTCCACAAGACACAATATAAAGATTCAAACTTTTATATTTGACTAAACTTCGGACCTTCTTAACTACAGACCATTTCAATTAACACATACAAAGAACAAGAAACTTGCGCAAATAAATGGGACATCAGGCCCTCCAAACAACCAAGCTGCAGCTTAAAATGACTCTTAGACCAACTCTTATCACCTGCTACACCCCCTCAACTCACCCAAAGAACACCTGCAACAGCCACCAGACCTCCATAGATACCCCTGCACCCTCTTACACTCACAGGCTCTCACCTTTCTCTTTACTGAATCTGCAGCTTCCCATATAGCAGAACCAGGACACAACTCCCTCTTGAACACCCCACTGCACTCTCCTAATCTCCTCTCTATAATACCAGAATATTCACCATTCTCAACAGCTAAGCCAACAAGAAACTGCCCCATTACTAACAGCCTGAACTTCACAGAGACTAACCCGCAACAAACAATAGAAACAACAACCCCTCCAAACAACCAAGAACAGTCCCTGCATTGCTTTTCAAACCTCACAGATAAGCAGAACAGATTGAGCAAGAAGCAAGCAAGTTCAGGGAATTAAGACAAAAGAAACAGGAAGAGGAAAGAGTAGGCATCAACATGAATCAACTAAGAAGCTGAAATGAAGCTTAAACTAAACTAAACAGGATCTAGAAATGACTAAAACAAAATCAGAAACTGGAATGGTTTCCAGGAAAACGAAGGCTAAGCTGAAACAGATTTCATGAAAAAACTAAGAGAAGCTGGAAATGGATATATTTAGGCTGCTATAGAATACGCCAAACTAGGAGAAAATTAATCACTCGATATTTCTTCAATTATGCTTAGAAGGAATACTCCCGCACCCTAAAAACTCCAATCAAAACCCCTGAAACAAAAGCAGCAGCTGCAGCTTCTTCTTCTCCTCTAAAACAGACCAACTCCCATAGGAAACACCCCTGAACTCTAAAACTCACAGCATCCCCTGCAGAACAACCAAGCCGCCTGAACACGCCTAACACCTTCAGGACCAACCTTACACCTCCATAACATCCTCTCTACAAGCAGAGCTAGACCTCTCTATACTCTCACACAAATGCAATCCAAGAACCAGACACACGAATGCCCTGCTACAACTTGCAGCCAACCAGAACATCATAACAACCAAACCTGCTACCTGCACCTTTCATGCTCTACATAACTACCTCCTTAGGCCCTTCACAAACTCATAGACAAACTGCAAAATTCCAGGACCCTCCCTGACCTACCTGCGTCTTCCAATCAACCAAGCAACAACACCCTCTCAACTCACTACACACACAAAGAACAAAACAGGGGAAGAAATACTTCCAGAATTTGCATAAACTAGAAAACAGGAACCAAACATACTCCTTTAAAACTACGAAAAACACCCCTGATCATTCTACACTCTTTGCGATTCATTTTCAACTACATAAACAAACTCAGAAGCTGAACCAAAGCATCTTTTGAGTCCAAATTCATACAATTTTCCTACTTACCAACAGTAGGAAAGCAAAAGCAACAGAAGCGGGAATGATTGTTAATGGACCGAGACAAACACAAGAACAAGATTACAACTATTAACAGAGAAAACGGGAACATAAGGACTTAAACATAGCAGGCACACATTTTCAGATGGAAGCATAGCAGAACTAATGACACCTTAAACTTAAAGCTAATTACATATTTGCTAGAATATTTGGAAACAAAACTACATAAAGTTGAGGTGTTTATCTTTTGCGGCGCAGTGAGCTAAGGCAAGGGATCCGAAGAAAGAGCAACTCGAACAAGTGCGATGATTCGAACAAAGTCGACGACGACTTGAAAGGCAAAGCGACGATACCAAAACTAGAATGGAACGGAGACACTATGTTTTGTATAATCTTAAAACTAAGACCCAAAATATGATGTGAGCTCTGCTCCTTGTTCCTATTTTCCTTCACTGCCGCTACCCAGACCCCATTTCTCCTCTTCTATTTATAGCCATCAAATTTAGGGTTCTATGGTTGTGAGAAATACCCGAACGACCCTCCAACGGTACAAAGAGCAATAGATAAGTTTGTACGAACAAGGATGATGTGGAGTTTTGGACTGATTCTCCTTTGAATTTGGGAATCGCGGGTTGGGGATTCGAAAATGGGTTTTTGGGTAAGTGGGAAAGGGAAATGGGTTGAATTACGCTGGAGTGGGAAAGGGATTTTGTGGGCTGATGGGCCGGGTATGGGGAAATTGGGGAGATGGGTGTGGGCTGATGGTGAGAGTGAGGGGAAGGGCTGAAATGCTATGCGGATGTGTGGAGTGTGTATGTAATGTTATATATTTGCACGCATAGGCTAGAATTTTAGGCTTCAAGCGATTTTAGCTTCTTTTAGAATTAATTAGAAATTCAAATGGTTACACAGGTAGGCTAGATTTTAGGTTGCGTAGCGCAATTTTAACCTTTTTCTCTCTAAAATTATGAATTACTTTATAATTTTAAAATTGCCCCTTTGATTAAATTAATTAGACATTAAGTTAAAATTTCGGGACAAAATTGGGTGTTCCATGGCCTTATTTGTACTTGTATTTTAACTTATATAAGATTGGGTATCACTACTATAAATACCCCTCCTTACATTGTATTGTACACGGCACGATTCACCATCAATTTCGGCTATTCTCAAGGAATAAGATTTACTTTGCTTTCTCAATTACTTCTTGTTTCTTTACTTGTCTTTATTTTCATCGTATTTACTTACTTTTCCGTCGTAATTTACCGTATTTCTTGTGACCTCATTCAGAATTAATTGTTTAATCTAGACGTACAAATTTAGGCATAAACATGTACTTAGTTCGTGTGACAACAACTTGTAAAGACTTTTCAGGTTTTCCAAAAGAGAAACCTCTCTCCAGAATTATGTAAGACATTTTTTTTAAGTATATATGTCTCGTTCATATATTTCAAGATGTTTCCTATTACTTATGTTCATGTTTATGTACAGTTTATGTTTATATTATGCAGTTATAATTTTGTTATTTAATTCGCTCTAAGTATATGGTTAGATTTTCTACTTCTTAGTAACTCCGAGGGATTAACCTGTAAATTCCTAGGATAAAAACCAGTCATATATTTACCCATAATAAGTAGGGTGTTATAATCTAATTGTAGCCAGGGTGAGCTTAAAGAAGTAAGTGCTACGAGTAAGATTGAAACGAAGAAGAGAAAGGAGCAAATGTTATATATATATATATATGTGTGTGTGTGTGTGTGCGCGCGCGCGCGCGCTGGGAATACCTCTTCCGTGCGTCTTTCTCGTGGCGGGAACAGAACAATAGGGAAATGGTCTTAGATTCCATTGTCCCTTTCCGCTTCACGCAATAGCACGCTCCGAAGCAAGCGGGCTTCGCCGGTAGTAGCCTCCTGAATTAGTCGAGTAGCTTCTTTCCGGCAAAACTTTATATATATATATAACATGAGTGTAGTAGGTTATCAACCTACCCATTTTTTGTTTCACATAAATTTCCTTGCCAACAAATAATTATTTGACCTTTTTTGGTGTTTTTTATCCTTTTACCATAATTTTCCCAATTTATCTAAAAGCACTAACTTTTCTTTTGGAAATATGACAGCTTCTTCCCCTTCGTTCACTCTGTTGATGACCAAATTTCAATTAGAACCATTTCGTAGTTTTTTTTTAGGAAAAGGACCAAATTTGCCCCTCTACTATGGTAAATGGGATAGGTTTACCCCCATTAAGTTTTTGGTATAACCATACCCCTACAGTTACCATATTGAACCAATTTACCCTTATAGTTGACGGGCCTCCAGCGTGTACAATACGTGGCTTCCACCTCAGTGCCATGTATATCCAAACCATAGTAGAGGGGCAAATTTGGCCCTTTTCCGTTGTTTCTAAAGTTGTGTCTGGACTAAGTTTCAATACTTAGAGAAGAAATTTTGATGCTTAGAGGAGTTATTATAAGAGAAAAAAATATGCTAAGATTGGTAGATAAGATATTTTGAGAGAAATACGGAATTAAAATGATACTCCCTTCTATTTGGTTCCATAAGAAAGATATACTTTTGAATTTTGTGACTAAAATTATCTTTATTAAAGATAAGATAAAATTTTAAAAATAAAATTATTTCTAAATAAATAGATATGCTTTTTTAAAAAAAAGACTAAAAGGTAAAATATGCTACTCCTATTAAAGTGGATGAACAGTTCTTTCCGGTGTTTCAATTTAAAAGATATTTTTAATTTGTCAGAAAAAGTGATTTTTACTATATATTAACTTATTAGCTTTAGTTTAATCTCATTTCCTTTAATGACATAATTTTTGTAACAGTATATTCAAGCTAACATGAAGTAATTTCTTAGTGCTAGTTGTGCCTCTGGACAGGAACCTTCTGTTTTACCTTCTGAAAATTTAATGTTGTCTCCAAATATTTCAAAATCCCCATTTTTCTAATTCTCGACTTCTAAGGTATTCAGCGAAGGAGAAAAGAAATGAGAGGGGGGAAGGAAGAAAAGATGAGAGAGAAGAGAATTGGGTTAAATTTTTTGCACAATGACCATAATATCCCTTTTATCTTATTATTTTATTGTACTTTTAAGGGTATTTATATGAAATAAAAAATGTGTAGGTTGCTAACCTACTACACTCATGTAGTAGGTTAGTTGAGTGTAGTAGGTTAGCAAAACGTCTATATATATATATATATATATATATATATATATATATATATATATATATATATATATATATATATATATATATATGTGTGTGTGTATCTGTGTGTGTGTTTGTGTACTCAAAATATTTGGTGAAAAATAAAGTCATTATATCCCCACAATATTTTTTTTTAAAAAAATGTGTAACTAAAAAAAAAAAGTTGAAGTTCAGGAAGGTCACTATAGTAGCACTAAATAATGGAATGTGAAGTTATAACAACCAAAACATAAGCTTGAAATTGATTTTAGCTTGGCCAACACTTGGAATTTTAGGCTCCACCGAAGCTCGCTGACATCATCGTCATGTAATATGTATACCAACTTGTTATTAGGTAAATACTTACCCCACACCGGATGTATGCACCCTATCAATAGATGCACGCTATTTATTTACAAATACACTATTATCACTCAATCATGGTTAATGAATATATATTTTCTTTTGAGTAGATCAATTTACCATAATTAATTGTTATGGTTAGGTGTATACACCCAGTATGGATAAGCTTTTATTATTATTACTCCCCCTTTTTATTTTAATTTCTATATGAATGGAGTATATTTGACCGAAACAACAAGAAGTAAACAAATAGTAGAAGTTTAAGATAATGAATATTTGAAGGAATGAATTTAAAATAGACACACAATTAAAAGTGAGGAATAAATAACTTAATAATTAACAGTAAAAAGAAAACCATTGAAAAGTTTGGAAAGGAAAGGAAATCCAGTTATTTTGGCTCTCATAATAAAATATCTTAAAATGTTCCTAATTTTCTTTAGCCAAACACAAAATGATGGATGCATATGGTTTCCTCCTAATAATAAAGTTTTTTTTTTGTCCGAATCCTAATAACAAAGTTACCTTCAGTAACTTGTTAGCATCTATGTTCGAGTTCTTATCTTTTATTTCCTTTTTCGACTTCTGTCCTAATTATGTATCATGTATTACGTAGTAATTTTCATTTCAGTAAGAACTTAAAACAAATTTATGGGGAAAAAAATAAAAACATAGAATCCTCATATCTTCACTTCCAAATACCAAATGACAGAAAATTAGAACCATAAACTTCCTTTTTAGTTTAGTTTGCTCATTTTCACCAGTAAAAGATGAATATATACAGAAATTAAAGGCTTGTACTTATCAGAATCCAACATTAAATTATATGTTCATTGACAAATACCATCTTATAAAGTTTATTTAACTAGTATAACACTAACTATAAACAATATTGATAGTGTAACCAGTTGCAACATGTGTAACACTATATTGATATTCACATGTTGTAAGTGGTTAGATGTATCATATATATGCTCTTTGTAATACTCTTAAAGAAACAGTACTTGTCTTGTAATCGTAGCCTTTTGTTATATGAACTAGTTCTGAGTACGCACGTTGCGTGTTTACCCCATACTAAGGAGTATTAAAAATTTAAAAGTAAAAAAAAAAAAACTTATTATTGTATTAAAAATATGTTATTTACTGATCGTGTTACCACTAACTGATGTGTTTAATTATGATATTTCTAAATTTTGAAAGATGAATTTCAAGACTGCTTGTGATTGTTTAATTAGTAGATTTTAGTATTAAGTGAAAACGAAAAAGAAGAAAAACACATACAATTGAATCTTATAAAATCTTCACACAGTTAAGAGTTAAGACTCAGTACATTACCCAGGTTACTAATATATACAAATACCATATATTTGATAAGGTGTTTGGATGTAACTTATTATAACACATTTTGATCTATATATTCAATTTGTCCATCCTCCATGAATGGATTTAGGTCGATCGCTATTCGTTATTAGTTATCTGCCTCATCTTTAAATCATGTTGCATATATTATTGATTAAATTCTTTTCTTCTCGGACAAAAATAAATAAAGTATTAAATTCCAAAATATAACAAAGTAGCAATGCAACAATAGCATCTTCACTGCCTCATATTTTCTTCACTGCCTCCTCCTTCACCACCATAGAGAAAATTTTACAAATCAAGCCATGATTTCATTTTGTTATAAATCGAATACCATTTATAAAATACAACTTTTGAGGATAATAAAACGGGAAAAAAAGAATATCACAGAAAAAGTAAAAATATAATTGTTTTTGACAAAACAGTGGGATAAAGTTGTCCCAACATATATACTTACCAGATGAATATAGTAGGGCTTTACGCATATTAAGATGTATAAGCAAAATGGATATGATATATCAAACATGTAAATGAATAAATAAATTGAATGTAAATAACCATTAAGAGATATACTCACCACCAACAATTCCATGTCTTTCACTATTCAGTAATTACGGGCAGGCCAACGTGTTGTAAAGATTAAAATGTCCAAAGTAATGTATGAATATCACAAGTATGTACCGAATCACATAATTCTAATAAATATTCATTTAAGAGGGTAAGTGAATTAATGAATAGATATCACGGAAATGGGCAAATTACCATCTACGTAGCAATTGCATTTGATAGATATAGTACCTGTATATGTATTATCAATTGCAACTATTCAAATGTTTCATTTAAATACAGTTAAGAGAGAGTATTTGGTTAATGTACCCATTTAAGAAGGAATAATTATTTATGCAACTCTTCAAAGTCTGCACTTTCAGATTCACGAGAAATGTTTAATATACCCATTTATGAAAAATACTACTTTTGTACCAAATAATTCATGACTTTTTATTTAAAGTTAAATTAACTTTTTAGTGCAAAAATTATAGGTAGTAGTTTTTAATTGAAGGGCAAAATGGTCACTTACTTTTTATTTAAGAGATTGGCTCTTTTAGAATAGTATGTTATGACTTTCATTAAATACAAAGCTCTCCTTTTTACTCTTCTTGGAATTCAAACTCACACAAAAGATAAATGGAGCCAAAGTTCACATTCATATAATTAATGGTTTAACTTTAAGCTCTCCTATATTAACAATTCATTGTGCTCCAGGAAATGCTGATCTAGGGTACCATGACCTTCCAATCAACGGGGATTTCAATTTCTCCTTCCATGAGAATATTTTGGCAACAATCTTTTCTTCTATCATTTTTAGTGTGGTTCAAAAGATAAAAGTCTTAATGTATTTTATGACTCTGATTGGTCTATAAAGAAAGATGGAATCAGAAAGAATAAGAATGGCTTGCATTGATTGCATTTCTTGAACATTATTTATACATGTTTACATCAAACATATCTAATCCTATAATTAATACAAAAATATTTTGCATATCAAATCTAACTATAATAATAGAAGAATATTCTACAAATCATATATTATCCAAAATTATTCTAAGAATCAAACTTAATCTGAATATAATATTCTATCATCCCCCCTCAATCTGAGCATGAGGTATGATTTGAAGATTGGAGCGTAATATCTGAAACTGAGAAGCTGATATCAGCTGTCTGATTCTCTTTAGGTATATACTTAACAATGAGATCTGCATTTGCAACTTTATCCCTGACAAAATAAAGATTAATCGCTCTATGTTTAGTGCGACCATGTTGAACAGGATTGGCAGCCATATAAGTAGAGCTAATGCTATCACAATGGATAGTTACAGGACGAGGGAGTGGTAGACCAAGCTTCTTAAATAGAGACTGAAACCATAAAACTTCAGCTGCAACTGAAGCAAGAGCCCGATATTCGGCTTCAGAACTGGATCGAGAAACCATGGGTTGTTTCTTAGCAGCCCATGATATTAAATTAAAGCCAAGGAAACAACAATATCCATTTATTGATGAACGATGGGCATCTGGACAACCAGCCCAATCTGCATCTGAATATACTGTAAGAATAAGTGGAGAGTGTTTCCTAAGGAAAATACCATGAGAGGAAAGGCCCATGAGGTACCGTAAGATGCGTTTCAGTGCAAACATATGAGAGGAACGAGGAGCGTGCATAAACTGAGATACACTGTTGACAGCATAAGAGATATCAGGGTGAGTAAAGGTTAGATATTGAAGGGCTCCAACTAGACGACGATATTCTGTAGGATCAGGAGTAGAGATAAGTTTGCAGTTTTGAAAACCATTCTTAGACAACAAATCATGGATATACTTGGACTAAGAAAGAAGGATGCCGGAGGATGAATGATGTACTTCAATGCCTAAGAAAAAACGTAGGGGACCAAGATCTTTCATTGCAAATTCACATTGCAGAAGATTAATGAAGAAGCTCAAATGAGAAGATGAATTTCCTGTAAAGATGATAACATCAACATACAAGAGAAGAACAAGAAGAATATTCCTATCACGAAAGATAAAGAGAGAATTATCGGATCGACTACTGAAGAAGCCATGAGAAGTTAAGTGACAACACTGAACACACACCTCGAATTGAGGTATGAACGGTCATCGCAATATAATTTACCCAACTAGGAGTCAGGGTCGAATCCACAAGGAACAAAGTGATACGATCAAAATAGCGGAGGAACTAAACCTATTTGACAAAGCTAAACTAGGATAATGAGGTGATGGAATGATATTAACAACTACAAACTACACTAGGAAAGCAAGTAAAGGTGATCAATGGCTTTCTCACAACCAAGGAAGACAAGTTTTGAACCTAGAATGCAATTATAGCACGGGGTTTATATATTATGACCGAGTCGTTCTAATATAATCCCTAGAATCCTTCCGGCCTAGAAGGGATTTACCTCAACGGCGCTCATCAAAGCCATGGTTGAGCTTATAAAGCACTACCCATTACCCGAGGAAAGAAGACCTATTCCGAGTGTAGCTTCTTTTAGATGAGTTACTCTATGAAATAGCCTATCAACCCAAATCCTCACTAGCTTCACTATTCTACGCTAACTAATCTCTCCCGAGTCTTTAATTAGAAAAGTAGACTTGTAACTTAAGTGGCATGAGCATAAAATTCAAGCAACCACAACAAAAGAAGGTAGATAATCAAAATCCATAAATATAAATTCCTACTCATGCTTCATTCATATATTCATGTCTAAAATCATACCATTTAACAATACAAATAGTCATGAAATATATTCACGAAATCAAGCCTTCAGCAACAACAACAACACCAAATATATGCAATACAAAGCAAGGAAATAAAGAAAGGAGTACAAAGGATCAAGAAATTCTCAATGGGTTGCTCCAAATCTTCACTCTCTAGGTATTTGGTTGGTGGATCTTGGCTCCCAAGATTGGAAAATGGGCCAAAAGATATGCCCTAGGTCGTGCAAAGGGCTATTTATATGTTCCCAATTCAGCTGATGTGAAATTCTAAAACTGTCCAGCACATTCCAGACGCGCTCTTGCGCGATCGCGTGCCAAATGGCGATTTCGCGCTGAAGCTCTTTTCTTTACTACGCGATCGCATTACCTTGGGTGCTTTCGCGCTAGCTTCTTAAGTATCCCTGCGCGATCGCGATGAGCAGCTTTCCAGTCCATAAACAAAAACTTTGCAATTCAGCTTGTTTTGACTTGTTTTCCACCGACTCATCACCACAACGTCAACATCCTGTAATATACAACTAAAACATGATAAGTGCATGTATATGATCCATAATACACAACAAAAGCTCAAGTAAAATAGAAGGTAATGTGTGGAATTTTGCCCACACAGCACACCCCCAAACTTAAATTATTGCTTATCCTCAAGCAAAGCATGCTTTAATAGAAACCAAGTTGCAATTTATCTATTCATGCATTTTTCATTAAAGCCACAACAAGTCAAAACCCATTTAAAGTTCAACAACTAATGACATTGGTTGGTGCCAACAATTAAGCCAAGCCATATGAGCATCACTTGCAAAGATCAACAACAAAAGAAGGCAAACATGCCATGACACAAGACTTTCAAAGTTTGCCTCTTCGTCACAAGAGTTAACCTCTTTGCTTGCTCACCTCATTGGAAAGTGAAATACAATCTTCAACTCAACTTCACAAGTGCCCTCACCACTCAAGAGAATATCGCAACCACAAAAATGCAATGACAACACAAATGGGACTAATGATAGGAAGAATTCGCTCACTCTCTCAAAAGAAGTTCATCATGCACACTAAAGACCCATAAGCTTGCCCTTTGTGTACCTCTCCACTAATGTAGGAATGCTTGACCCGAAATCAATTAGGATTTTGTTAGGGTTGTAATGTAGGCTTTTTATCAAAGGTGGGGTAAAATTTGGGCAAATATTGACTATACACCTCCTTGAGCACTACACCGTACAAAAATTTAAGGCACACTTCATTTTTCTTGCACTTACACTTTCCTAATTATACACTAGTCTTTCCCTTATTTATTCATCTATTCTCTTTTTCTTCTTTTTCTTTCTTTTTCCACTTGCTTCTTTTTGTTTCTTTTCTCTTTTCTTTCATTTTTTTTTAATTATTCAACTCACTTTTGTTGCTTTTTCTTTTCTTTTCTTTTCTTTTGATTTTCATTAACTTCCACACCTTCACCATAACTCATGCCACCCCCAAAATTAGGCTTTTGCTTAGGTTGTACGTCTTTCAATGCACTCAAGGAAGTATGGACAAAAAGAAGGTTAGTGCTTTAAGCACTTAGAATTGGTCCGGGTTAATAATGTGGTTGCCAAAAGAAAGGATACTAAGCAAAAAGGAGACTAAGGTTATAATGCAAGGGTAGGCTTTTTAGGTTACTAGCGGGCCAAAAAAAGCCTAAATTCATTTTTCAAGTCAAGCACCACCTAGGATGTCGCCTCGAAGAGCACTTAGGGCAAGTTCTAGATCAAGAAGCACACACATGAACACACCAAAACCTCACCACACATGACACAAGTAAAGCAAGGAAGACGAGTATATTCAAGTCCCAATCAAAGGCAATTAAGCATCCAAAGTTTACTCATAGCCTAATGAGAGCTAATTAGTGACACAAGAGTCAAAAGTTGAACTATAAGATCATAGCACAATTCACCAACTAAATTTTTCTATCATTTTTCAAAACAAGCTCACATGACAAGGATTAAATAATGGTAGAACCAAACATGCCAAAAATTGACCAAGGAGCAAAAATCCACAACTACCACTATACTATTATTACTACTAATTAAATCCTAAGGATGCCCGGTTCACAAGAAGTGCTTCCTTGGAAAAGAACCATGGCAAAGAAAAACCAAGGAAGTTATGTCAAAATTTTTATACAACATGGTATTTACAATGAAAATAGTTTTTCGGACCCAAATGAGGCTTTCGCACCCAAGTGGGATGTCTACGTATCACACAAAGGTGAATCAGATAAAAAGAAGCAACATCCCAGACGTAGTTCATGGGAGTACTTTTTTTTTAATTGTATATATAGTTATAACTACTACTAATATGAACAAACTATTAACACAATATTATAATAACTACTTATACTATTATCAAAGAAAATGATCATCCACAAAGTTTCCACAATTTTCCCAAAGACAAGGACAAGATGAGGTAGACATGTCATAAACATCAAGTAAACGAGCAACATTAATACTACACCCAAAACACAAATACACCGCCAAACTTAAACTATGCACTGTCCTCTGTGCAACTAACAATATAATACAAAGGGTGTAAGGAACTCCCTGACTAGAAGATCAATCCTCAGTGTCAGTGTTGGGGTAGCGAAGCTCATCATCGAACTCCTCATCTGAGCTAGCAGAGTGACAGAGCGAGTTCAGCTTACTCATCATCTTGTTTAGGAAGTTGCTTGTTCTCATGCCAAACTTTTTCTGCTTCCTCTCCATTTTGTCCAGCCTGATCTTAATATGCTCCTGCTCAGCTGCTACTGCCTCCAATGATGAAGTGCTCGAAGGCCTGGAGGAAGAACCCTCTCCATGTGGGCCTGAAGGAAGCCCTGCTACTAGCTGTCTAATGTGAGCGTCCACAGAAGAAATCTGAGATGAAATGTACCTCATGTTAGACGCTCCTGATGAAAGGTGGAACTAGAGTGTATGAACTCCCTGGTGCAGTAGTAGTAGTGGGTGCTGAGAACTGCCCAAAAGTTGTGTCATCAACATCAATCTGGGAGTGATACGAACCAAACCACGCAAAAGCAAGATAAAGGAACGGAAGCGATAAAGTAAACACAATGACGAGAAAAGAGGGGACGGGGAAGAACAAAAATAGAAGAAAGAATGGATAATTCAAATCAACACATGATCAATTACCCAAGGGAGAGAATGAAACTTGAACCTAACAAGGATTCATACTAGGATGACATATATTCGGTTCCAAGTAAAGGAGTCCGTGAAGCCTCAGGCTTTCACAAGATAGACTCGGCCTAATCTACCTCTATCCTCAATCAAAAACTAACTAATGAAATGAAAGGCTAAGGGAGGTTTATATAATTTTCCCATACATGAGTGTAAAATGACTAAAAGCCCCTAAGCCTAACTAAACAATGACAAATGGACAAAGATGCCCCTTCAGCTAATTCTGGATGCTGCCTGATCAATCCTTCATCGCGATCGCGCAAGGCAAGTCGCGATCGCGCAGAGCAATTTAGAGCTGCATCGCGATCGCGCAGAGAGGCTCGTGAGCGTGCAATGTAGTGCTTTTCAGAATTCCAGCAAGCTTGCAGTTTGGTCTTCTGGCCTTCTTTGACTTGAATTTTGGTTTCCAAGCTCTCTTTTAAGCGTTCTAAGTCCCGAATGTTGAGCGTAAACTTCCCACGGCTTTGGATACCAATCCGGATTGTATCATTCTCCCCTTCTTAAAAGGATTTCGTCCTCGAAATCAAGCCAATAAGACTACAAGCAAGGCAAAGACAAACGAACTTCCTACTCCAAGAGTAGGTTAGTGCCCAAAAGTGTGGAAACACACTCTTATGGTAGAGCCAAGCATCAATATCAATTAAAAAGCTTATGTCACCAAAGGAAACAATAACTTCTTGGCTCAACAATGAAGTGCATCCAACACTAGGATAAATAAAGAGATCAATAGGATATGGAACATGCAAGATATAGCAATCAAATTCCCTATGACCCCTAAGCGTATGAACAACACACCAAGCCGCCAAATCAATATTATCACGACGTAACACATTGGCTTTTGCATGCTCAACACTCAAGGTGTGATCAACATAGGGAATGGAACACTCAAAATAGTTCCAGCAACAACTAGCATCAAAGACTCCACTCCCCTTCTTAAAAGCACTCACACACACACACCAAGAGTTAGCTTCTCACCTCCAAAATCACCTCCAAGACAATCCTCCTCACTAGACAAGCTCCCAAGGGAGGTCTCAAACAATGAATTATCTATAGAGTTAAGCTTCCCATACCATGGAGGTTCAAGCTCACACCCTCCTCTAGTTGAATGCATATCACCACCTCTTTCAAAATCCCCTTTAAACATAGGGTTAGTGAAGACAAGTTCACCACCCATCAAAGGTGAGGCATCCCAACTAGAATCATCATCCACACTTGAGGAGTCATTGAATACAATTCTATCCATCTCATCCACTAGGGACTCCTCAAGGTCACCATCATCCTCACTACAACACATAGATTCACCATAGGCAATAACATCCATAAGGGTATGATCATACAACTAATCTTCTCCTTTATCAAAGATTGGTGGTGTTTCATAACAAGGGTCACAAGCAAGGTCAACTACAACATCTTCACTAAAGAGAGGTTTAATGAAAACCGAGCTCACATCATGATGTGGCTTATCAACCCTCTCAACTAGTGGTTCACATGCACACACAAGTTGGCCAACCGACTCTACACTAGTTGCAAACACATTGTAAGCATACAAATCATCAACTAGCATGGAGTTTTCACAAGCAATATCACAAGACAAGGAAGTATCATGCTCATGGGAAGAAGGACTAACACATACCTTTGAGTGGCCATCTTGCTCGCTCAATGCACTTGAAGTGTCATGGGTAGTTTCTCCAACTTGAAGCTCACATTCTAGATCTTCTCCACCTTGCCCTTCCACAGTGGAACATGATTGAGGCTCCATTGGTTTTCCTCCAAGAGTACCTACACAAGAACTCACAAGATAAATGGAAGAATAAGGGGTGTCCTCACTCTCAATGATTCTTTTTCCCTCTTTCTTTTCCCTCATTTTCTTTCCAAGGTCGGGTGTATATTTTGGTGGTAACAACTCACTCACATCACTCAACACAACCTCTCATTTTTCCACTCGAGAGTTGTCACCGGTCACTCCTTTACTCCTCTCAATCTTTTGTCTCTAAAATTCGGGCGAATTGGGACGAGGCCCAAGAATACCCATAGCCGGAGCAGGTGGACTTTTAACATCAACCCGGAATCTAGGACTTAGAGACTCATCACTTGAGGTCTCCTTCTTCTTTGTTGGTGAACCATTTGGCTTTGAAGCTTGTGGATTCGGGTTCACCTTGTTGACACTTGTCAACTCTTTTCTAGCACTAGTCTCACCACTTATTGTGTTTGTAGGACTTTTTGTTTGCACTCTTTCAATTATGGAATGAAGTAGCTCCTTGCTCCTTTGCAAAGCCCGAGAGAAACCACTAAAAGACAATTCACCCCTTGTTCCATAAGGTGCAAACTCATCAAGCTTTTGGTCCATGCCCAAAAGAAATACATCTCACTTAGCACTATATAAAAACTCTTTGTTGAGTGGACATGGATCACCTAGCCAAACATCAAAATATGCCATGGGATACACATCACACCAAACATAATACTTGTATCTCCCATGAGATATGAGCACTCGAGCCTCATTGGAAACCCACACTCCATTATACTTGTACGGATGTTTCAATTTATAGTATGATATCCTTAGGTCTCAACCAAAGAAGTGCTAATGCAATTGGCATCGGTACCTCCAATCTTGAGAAAGTATCCTCCATTACCATTCACCTCAACAACGAACTTACTTCTACCCAAGTCTCGTATAGGTGCATCCAAGAAAGAACTTAAATGTACAAGACTATCAACACCAACAACTTGGGTCTCCCTTATCCCTCATCTACTAGCAATATTGCTAGTGTAACTTCCACTTCCCGTCACTCTTCCAACGTTAAAAGTGTTATTTAAAGTCGAGGAAGGAGTCTCATAGTCAATGGCATCACTCCTACTACTTCTACTCCTAGCATTGTTAGAACCATACAAGCCTTTGGTAGCAAGAGCAACACCGCTTCTCACTCCACCCTTCACATGGGAGCTAGGAGCATTAACCCCTTTAGCACAAGTAGGATAGGCAAGCCTCCCTTTTCGCATGGAACAACCACCTCCTCCCCACATACTAATGGAAGGACCTCTACTACTCCCTTGCATTCTACTAGCAACACCAAGAGAAGATGTAAATGAAAAATTCATATAATCAACCGCATCATCAATCACTACTAAAAAAACAGGGTTCTCCGACCACCCGATCGGTCGCATATCGGTCGCCCCGTCGACCGATCGGCGACCGATATGGGTGGTCGGAGAATTAATGGTAACAAAAAGCCATGCGACCGAAAATTGGTCGAAACTTCGACCACCATGCGACTGAATGTCGGTCGCATAATAGGATAGAAACATTGACCGTTTAGGCGACCGATCTTCGGTCGCATAGCATATGCGACCGACAATCGGTCGCCTATTTGGTCAATGTGTTGGAATTACCTGTGACCGTTTAGGCGACCGAAAGTCGGTCGCATAGGATATGCGACCGACGATCGGTCGCATACTTGGTCTAATGTTTGCCACTGATTTGGCGACTGAAAGTCGGTCGCCAAACTGGAAAAAACCTGCAATAAAAAACCTGTTTTCAGGCAGTAGCAACAGCAAAAACCAGATGTTTTTCAACAGAAAACTGCATTCGAAAATAATAAAAACAGTAATTCAAACACAATGCAATAAAACCTAACATTTCAAAAACATCCAACAACATTAGTTATGTCTTGAAATTGTTAACATAAAGCTTCACAGACAGTTATCCACAATCACAGAAGACTACTCGGTCGAGGCAGAGCTAGACCCAGACTTGGAAGAGGAAGAGGAGTTGCGTCGATGCCTGCTCTTATACTTTCTTCTCGCTTTCTTCTTCTCCTTTTTGGCAAGGAGCTTTTTGATAATGTCTTGCGTTTCTTGATTTACTCTCGACAGTTGTGCGATCTGCTCTCTCATTTGAGCCATTTCAGCAGGATCAACAGAGCTCGACGGAGAAAAAGTAACTGAAGTGCCCAAAAAGCGAGCATTATGCTTATCCGAAGCAAATAGCGATCCAAGACCATAAGCAGACCCCTTCTTAACCCCTCCAACAGTTTCGACCCATATTTCCTTTTCTTTCTCGAACGTCAAGGGAGCCGGGGTGCTGCTTCCGGCGTCCGATGCTTGAGTCGATGTCCACTCTTCCACAGCCTTTGTAGCCTTTTCCTGAATAACATAAATATATTAATGATGTTAATAGAAAGACTAAACGTTGAAGGATTGGCGCGACTAAAGATCGAATTTTACAAACTTACCCAAACTTCTTTTGCGCGGGGCTCGACCCACTCTCCACCGCCCTTCTTGGCACCCTTTGTATGCCTGATCTTGTGCAGCTCGAGCACGGGAATAGTGCGCTTTTCTTTCTTTTCCTACAAATTAAAAATCGTAATATGTTAGACAAAAAATCAACTGTTCAAGTAAATAATCAATCAATTAAATAACTGTACCAAGCGCATCTTCTGTGTAGCCGCGCTAATTGAGCCACCGGTATGGAGCGATCCACCCTTTTCCGACGCTGCGCAGCCTTGCCTTGTTCGCTCTTCGCCTCGAACTCGGGCGACTGCCAATATTCATCCAGCTCCGCCCACTGAGCAGCATCGAGGAAGCCGGGCCTTGTACCTTTACGCCGCGCATTGTAATAAGTCCCCTTGAATAACGCAGCACATTTCTTGGGGAAGATGTTACGAATGTTATAATCCAGACCCTGATGCCAGATACATTGCCCCTGAAAGTATATCAAAATATTTTCTTTAGACATATTCATGGTTTAAAAACTGCAATTAGTTTTAAACCAAATGCATATGTATCACCTCAAAATCTACCAATATCTGCTTCTTTACTTGCTGGGGCACATCGCTCCAGTTTCGCCAAGGCTGGTTCCAGTGCGCTCTCATGCACGCAGTCAGTACCTTAGTGGACTCATCGCTTGGGCAAAAGCTACAAAAAAATTAACAAGAGTTATAACAATTATTCCTAATACTAGCAATTAAAGTAGAAACTAATTATTTAATAGATAAGAACTTAATAGATTAGGTAGCTTACCCTTTATCCGCCTCGGGATAAATAATCATCCTGCCTTCTACACGAGTGCCAGGCTCACCAATGTAATAAGGCGAATGCGGATCATACACCATGAGCTCCTGCTGATCCGGTGGGCCGTCACAACTATCTAAGGGGAATTCAGGGGGCTGAGTAGGATTGTCATCACCCTGTGAGGGATCGCCCTGTGTGGCAGGGACCTGTGTCTCAGTACAATCAAGGCTAGGAAATGTCCACTGCCATACAGGAGGCAACTGAGACGGGGTAATAAGTGGTACCTGATATGGGCCAGGGGGCCTGAAAAAAGCTGGATCATAACTAGATGGGGCATCAGTAGGCAGCGAATGCGGGACCTGTGAGGTCTGAGAGTCATCACCCGCAGAAGCTGAAGTCTCGCCCACAGGTCTCTTGCCCGGCCTTCTTTTAAAAACTTTAGCGCATAACTTGTCCATCCCTGTTGAAACATTCAAATCGATTTATCAACTATATAATGAGAATACATAATGAGAATACATCAATCTAAAGTGCTGAGAATAAATAAATTTATCAACTAAGTAAGCACATCACAATCAGAAAATGAGAATACATAAATCATATTATGTTCATATGTACATTACAGTAGGTAATTAATACTAAACTACAAAGTACAAATAGGTTCAATCAACTTCATCATCCGATTCATAGTCACTAGCAAGTTCATCCTCGGATGGCTCGTCACTATCTATGTTTTCATCATCCTCGTATGCCCTTGAAGTTCCTTCTCCAAAACTAGCCGGGTTTTTTGCACGACTAAATTCAGATGCAGCCACCGGGTCATACGTCCCATCAATATGTTGCAAATTGTCTGCAAGTTCAATATCCGCTATCAAGGGAACAGTTGAGACCTCATTTTGGTATGCAACATCTAACCTATCAGGTACTTCAATTAATCCCACCGGTTTTTCCTTAAGAACCGCCCACCACTTGGATTTGGCCTTTGCTTTTGATGCGTTCTTCATCCGAGGGTAAGGAACAAACCACACTTATTTTACATTCTGTGCAATGATGAAAGGATCATAGTTTCCATATGACCTTCTGTGATTAACCTCAACTAGCTTTGAACTCGAATCCACCCGCGTACCCCTGCTACCTGGATCAAACCACTTGCACTTGAAGAGAACCAATCTTTTATGAGGCCATCCAACTCTATACTCAACCTCTAAGATCTCCTCAATCACTCCGTAGAACTCAGAGTCGCCCCCCTGGTCACCAGTTCCAGCACTCACGGACACACCGCTGTTGTAGGTTTTTTTACCCTCTGACCAGCTGTGTGTATGAAACTTGTACCCATTTACGAAGTATGTATTCATCTTTTTATACTCGTAATATGGGCCATGACATATATGTCGCAAAAAATCAAAATTGATGCCATTCACCGGATTGTTTACCTATATTAAAATTAAATGGATTAGTGTAAATTAGTCAGAATTCAATGACGGTAGTAAGGTTTTTAAATCAATGGAAAAATATATGAGTTTCCATAACACTTACAAATGAGGTGAACCAATTTGTAAAATGATCCATGACTGAATTTGGACCAAATTCAGCAACAAAGTGACTGCGTTATGCAACGAAGAAATTTACATTAGAAAGAATACTTATGTTAGTCACAATTTAGTGGGTACCATTAAAATAAAACATACTTGTAATAAGGCGTGACTTCGGGACAGTTCAACAACATATGTGTTGTAGCTGCTTTCCTGTCTGTTTCAGTGAACTGGTATTTTCTGGATGATAATGTACTTCCCCTCCCTGGTTGATTGAATATAGAGAATGCTGGGTAATTGGGATCATTATTATCTCCCACATCATGCCGATCCGGCCTTGTGCGCATACATGGAACATCCTTGTCGAAGTAGTATGAGCAAAAATGTGAAGTTTCTCTAGACAAATATGCCTCGCATATCGACCCCTCGATTTGGCCTCTGTTTTTCACATCCCGCTAACACTTACCAATAATTCTACAAAAAGTAATCTGTTAGTAGAATTATGTTGCGTAAAATATAAAGTAATTGAATAAGATATGGAAGCTTACCTCTCGAAAGGGTACATCCATCTGCAGTGCACCGGGCCTCCTAGCCGAGCCTCTTCAGCGAGGTGAACCGGTAGATGCTCCATCACATTAAAGAAGCCGGGTGGAAAGATCTTTGACAGCTTAGACAACACAACAGGAAAGTTCTGTTCCAACAAGTTCAAACTCTCTTCCTTCAAAGTCTTGCTGCAAAGCTCTTTAAAAAATAGGCTTGTCTCAGTTATTGGTTTCAAAACTTTATCTGGCAACCCATTGAATGCAATTGAGATCAAGTTTTCCATGAAAATGTGACAGTCGTGGCTCTTCATGTGATGGAGTTTTCCGCCGGTCATATCAACACACCTTTCTAAGTTAGATGCATATCCATCAGGCATCCTCAAGTTACTCACCCACTCGCAAATCATTCTTCTCTCATCTTCGTCGAATGTATAGCAAGCCTTTGGAAGTAAAATGTTGTTGCCATCCCGGACCGCATGTAGCTCGGGTCGCCTGCAAAGTTCCTGTATGTCATACCGTGCCTTCCAGTTGTCCTTTGTCTTACCCTTGACATCCATCACAGTATTAAGGACTGCCTCGAAGAAGTTCTTCTCAATATGCATTGGATCGCGATTATGGCGCAGAAGGTTATCCTTCCAATAAGGCAACTCCCAGAAAATGCTCTGCTTGGTCCAATTATGTTCGACACCAGAACCAGGTGTTTTAGTTTGCAAGTTTTCAGTTACCTTAGGAAGGTCCTTAACCCTGTTCCATATCTCTATCCCTGTTAACCTGCGAGGAGGCTCCTCATAATCAACCTGATTCTTCCTGAATGCATTTGTATTATTCCTAAAAGGGTGGTCCATTGGCAAGAATCTACGGCAACAGTCAAACCATGTCACTTTACCTCCATTTTTCAATGTGAAGGCCTTTGTATCTTCCATACAGTATGGGCACGCTAGCTTCCCTGCAGTGGACCAGCCAGACAGCATCCCATAAGCTAAAAAGTCATTTATAGTCCACATCAAAGAAGCATGCATTTAGAAGTTCTGTTTCATTGATACATCATAGGTTTCCACTCCTTCATGCCAAAGTGTCTGCAATTCATCAATCAAAGGCTGCAAATAAACATCAATACGAGTTTTCGGGTTATGTGGACCAGGTATTATACAATTCAAAAAAAGAAATGGACTGGTCATGCACATTCCGGGAGGCAGGTTGTATGGTGTGACAAATACGGGCCAACAAGAATATGGCGTAGACGAGACATCAAAAGGGGTGATGCCATCGGAACACAGCCCCAACCTTACATTCCTCGGCTCGCTAGCAAATGCCGGATACACTTGATCAAAGTGTTTCCATGCCTCACCATCTGAGGGGTGTGATAGTGTTACACCCCGTACGTCTAAATTGACGTATATCATTATAATATCATGTTAAGAATGATTTAAGTGAGTTTAAAGTAATAATATGACCATATATGATGTTTATATGTTGAATATAAAGTTTGGGAAAAATCAGATTTAAGTTGCGGAAACACCGACTAAGGAATTGCCTTGTAACGGAGCTTTTTCAGCAATTAATTTCATGTGTTATATGAAGTCTTTTGGGGACATATCATATACCAAATTGAAGGTCTTGGAGTGTAGTTTCCAACACTTTAACGGTTTGCTCATATAACTTATAGATAAAAAGATATGAGCGTCAGAAGTCATACCAGAAAAAGGGACATAAGCGCAAAAGAGGGCTAGAAATGAAATATTTTTATTATAAAAGAGAAATTTCTCTCTCTCTCTCGACATTTCCAGTAAACCCACGATATAAACAGAGGTTTCCTCAGTTTGAATCCATTTTTTTTTATCCTGAAGAAAGAACATCAATTTTGACACGAAACGGAAGACGGATTGCGTCAAAACGCTCTACGCGATTAGGGTAACATTATGATACCTTCAATTTCGTCTATAGTTTGAGTTTTAGAATTACTTCATAGCTAAGTAAAGTATCTAAATTCTATTTTATAGCTTGTTTAAGCTTTAGAAGGTGTGGAATTCAAAGGAAACGAAGTTTAGAAGCTAGAAACATCAAAGGTATGTAAGACTAAACCTTTCTTTTGGCAAGGCATGTATCTTTTAGCTTTTAAAGCTTTTCTTAGTTCTAATCTTAGTATTTATGGTGAGAAACTTGTATGGTACTAAGGAAACCTAGTATATAATTAATTTGGTACTAAAATCCAAGGTGAAAGACGTCCAAATCAGCACGACAAAACGTTTCAAAATCTGGAAAATTGTTTTGATCTTTGGACAGTTATTAGTATATTGATCATAACTCCTTGTACAAAATTGATATTTAGATTATTTAAGAATCCCCAGAACCCTAAGACATATATCTAAAACTTTCATGAGGCTATGAAGTCTATAACTTTGATCTACACTCTGAAAATTAGGTTGAAAGTCGGGACAGTGGTTCTGTCCAGACATTCTATCTGCGGATTTGTTATGTCATCCAGTTTTCTCATCTTGTTATCCGTTTAACATGTTTATGTTTTCAGTTTATCCGGGTATCCATTCCCGTGTATAGTATAGTGTTGGTTCTGTTTTGCGGATCATCCAGTTTCAGAGGAAACTCTGCCGAAATTTTTATAAAAATCAAAGAGTTAGATAAATTCTAAGTTTCAGGTTGTGTCTACAATTCCATCCAGAGTTTTCTTATCATTCCTTTGAGTCCATATATATTGTCGCCACATGTGTTATGCCTCATACATGCTTATGCTTATATTGTGATCATGTATGTGTGATTTGGAGTCCCCCATAGAGGCTGGACATTGGACACACAGTCCGGTCGCGTGTGATACTACCCGTCTGGGGGATACAGCCCCTCTGGTTCAGGCGGGAGTTGAAACACCTAGTGTGACCGGGTGTCATTCACACACTCTGACCAGAGAGACTAGATATTACTGGCTGGGGGGGATATAGCCCATAACACCCACCAGGTTTGTTATATATGCGTATATAGCCACAGTATGCACTACATGATTATACATGAGGCTAGTTCCAGTTTTCAGTTACCTGATTTGGGGGGATACAGCCCATAACGCCAGACAGGTACTAGTTCAGATGTTCAGTTACCTGATTTAGGGGGATATAGCCCATAACACCAGACAGGTACCAGTTCAGATAACAGTTCAGCTTTAGCTCGGTACCAGTTATCAGTTCTCAGTTATCAGCCACCAGTTCTTAGCGTCAGTATCAGTTGACAGTTATCAGTTCTCAATTATCAGCCACCAGTTCTTAGCGTCAGTATCAGTTGACAGTTATCAGTTCCAGTTTCTAGTAACCAGCTATCAGTCATATTACAGTTCTTTATCAGTATAGTTCAGCTCAGTCTTCAGGTTCAGATTCAGCTACACTTCAGCTTATATTCATATCATGTTTAGTACGTTCTTCAGATTTCCAGCTATATTGCGATGCTCCAGCTCATGTTTACATATTTATATTCTAGCCTACAGTTTCATTCAGCTATGACATATTATATGCTCATGCCTTACATACTTGGTACATATCGTACTCACGCCCTTTTCTGGGGCGCTGTGTTTCATGCCGCGCAGGTGCAGATAGATCAATGCTTGGACCACGTTAGTAGGCCATCGATCAGCTATTGGAGTCACTCCGCTTACTCCCGGAGTTACTTATCTTTTGGTATGTATACAGTCAGCCAGTTTGGGTATGGCGGGGTCTTGTCCCATCCTTTGTATATTCAGTTCAGCACTCTTAGAGGCCTGTAGATATGTTCCTGTGTGGTGCAGTCAGTATGTTATGTATGTCAGCTTATGTTAGCCTTGTCAGCTATTTGCATCGCATACTCCTTATCAGCTAGGTTTATGCTTATTCTGTTTATCAGTTATAATGGTTAGCATATTATCAGTAGGATTAGTGATGATCGACACTTAGTGTTGGTCATCCGTCGCGGCCCTAAGTTGGGTCGTGACAAAAGTGGTATCAGAGCAGTTCAGTCCTAGGGTGTCTACAGGCCGTGTCTAGTAGAGTCTTGTTTAGGAGTATGTTGCGCGCCATACTTTTGAACAGGAGGCTACAAGGCACTTCAGGACAGTTGTCTTTCTTTCTTCTCTAGATCGTGCGATAGAGCCATGATTATAGAATTCAGCCCTCTAACAATAGTAATTTCAGCAAAGCGATGCCGCCAAAGAAACTAACAGCTGCCCAGAAGGGCAAGGTTATTGCCGGCCAGGGTGTTAGTAGAGTGCCACCTAAGGTGGATGAGAGTGAGGAGTCCAGACCTGAGGCTCCATCCGAGGCCTCACAGATCCTATCAGTTCAGGGTAATATTAGAGGTACTGCAGCTACTATACCTCCACCTTCTCAGCCTGATAGTCAGGGGCAGGAAATGAGGGACGCCATCAGATTATCGACCAGTGTTGTAGTTGCTCAGACTAGACAACACAGTGCAGATGCCCAGGGAGATGTTGGATCCAGGATCAATGATTTTATCAGGCTAGAGCCTACAGTCTTTACTGGATCCCGTACAGGAGAAGACCCTCAGGATTTTCTATTGAGGATAGCCAGAGTGTTGAGGGTTATGCACGTGTCAGACACCGAGTCAGTAGAGTTGGCTGCATTCAGATTGCATGACCTAGCAGCAGGGTGGTATCAGACATGGGAGCTATCTAGAGGGTCAGATGTTACTCCGGCGACTTGGAAGGAATTCTCAGATGCCTTCCTTTATCAGTATATGCCTATAGAGACATAGGGAGCCCGTGCTAATCAGTTCCTGACCTTGAGACAAGGAAGTTTGAGTGTAGAAGAGTATAATTATTGCTTTAATTCTTTAGCATGGTTTGCCCCTACGGTTGTAGTGAGTATGGAGGATAGAATTCACAGGTATATAGTGGGACTAGCTCCACACCTAGTGAACGAGTGTATGACAGTTGCTATGCAGTCATATATGAACATAACATTCAGGCATTTGCTTTGTTACTTGAGGAGAGGAAGCAGAAATAGAGCCGACAGGGATAAAGTGCTAGACAAGAGGGGCAGATTTTCTGGTTCGTTTGGAGAGACGTCTGGAGCGAGTAGATAGCAGAGTGTTAGACAACCACCAGCTAGTATACCTACATAGTCTCGTGGCTTTAGATCTGATAGACCTCCTCAGTCCAGATCTAGTCACACATCACTGACTTCAAGATTAAAGTGTCGTGGTACTTCTATACCGGTCAATCAGACATATCCCAGATGTTCGGATTGTGGTAGACGCCACTTGGGTCCATGTCAGTTAGGAGTTGATACTTGTTATATTTGTCGCGAGGCAGCTATTTCATGAAAGGTTGCCCGACTAGGGGTGGTAGTTGTACAGCCCAGCCAGCTAGATCAGCAGTTGCTTGCTCAGCATCAGCACGCCATCAGGGGCATGTTCTTCAGGATGGCACCTGTATAACAGAAAGAATTTAAGGAGCAATTGAAGGATTTGTTAGATAAAGGCCTCATCAGACCCAGCATTTCCCCGTGGGGAGCCTCGATGTTATTTGTAAAAAAGGAAAGATGACTCTCTACGCATGTGCATAGATTACAGACAGCTGAATAAAGTCATTATTAAGAATAAATACTCTCTGCCCAGGATTGATGTCTAGTTTGACAAGCTCCAGGGTGCCAAGTGCTTCTCGAATATAGATTTGCGATCAGGCTACCATCAGGTTAGAGTTAGAAAATCTGATATACCTAAGACTGCATTCAGGACTAGGAATGGCCATTATGAGTTTTTAGTGATGTTGTTTGGACTCACTAATGCCTTTGCAGTATTTATGGATCTAATGGACAGCGTATTCAGGCCTCATTTAGATTTATTTGTGATTATATTTATTGATGATATTCTCATCTATTCAAAGTCTGAATCAGAGCATGCAGAGCACCTACGCACAGTATTGGGTACTCATCGGGACCAACAATTATATGCTAAGTTCTCAAAAGTGTAAATTCTAGATAGATTCAGTGGCATTTCTTGGCCACATAGTTTCAGCAGAAAGAATTAAAATAGATGACCAGAAGATCTAGGCTGTGAAGAATTGGCCCATGCCTACGACGCCAACTGAAGTACGTAGTTTTCTGGGTTTAGCAGGTTATTACAGAAAGTTTATAGAGGGTTTTTCCTCCATTGCAGCTCCACCGACCAAATTGACAAAGAAATCAGCTAAATTTGAGTGGTCTGATTCTTGCGAGCACAGCTTCCAAGAACTAAAGAACAGGTTGATAACAGCTCCAGTACTTACACTTCCAGAGGGATCTGAAGACTATGTCATTTACTGTGACGCTTCTCGAATTGGTCTTGGTTGTGTTTTTGATGCAGCACGGAAGAGTAATTGCCTATGCTTCCAGGCAGCTGAAAAAGCACGAGCAGAACTACCCTACCCATGATCTGGAGCTTGCAGCAGTCATTCATGCATTAAAGATTTGGAGACATTATTTATACGGAGTTCATGTTGATATTTATACAGACCACAAGAGCCTCCAGTACATATTTAAGCAAAAGGAGCTAAACCTACGACAGAGGCGGTGGCTAGAGTTGCTGAAGGACTACGACGTGGACATTCTTTATCATCCGGGTAAAGCGAACGTTGTTGCTGATTCCCTTAGTCGCAAGCCTATGGGTAGTCTATCTTATTTACAACCAGAGAAAATAAAGTTAGCTCATACACTCTACCAGTTGGCCAGCATGGATGTCAGATTAATAGATTCAGAGGACGCAAGAGTTACAGTTCAGAACGCAACCACTACTTGCCTAGTGACATAAGTAAAGCAGCGCCAGTATGAGGATCCAGTTCTAGTTCAATACAGGCAGATAGCCAGAAGAAAACCAAAATTATTATATAGGTTACTAGTGACGGGGTTCTTATATATAAAGATAGACTTTGTGTTCCTGATGTTGCAGATTTATGTGGACAGATTATGACAGATGCACATTATTCCAGATACACTGTTCATCCTAATTCGACTAAGATTTACCATGATCTTAAGTAGATTTATTGTTGAGACGAAATGAAGCGTGACATAGCAGAATTTGTGGCTCAGTGTGCTAACTGCCAGCAGGTTAAAGTCGAGCATAAAAAAAAAAAAAAAAAACCTAGTGGCTTGTTACAGGAAGTCGAGATTCCATCATAGAAATGGGAAGCAGTGAATATGGACTTCATTACAGGCTTTCCCCGTATGCGGAGCAGATATGACTCTATTTGGGTTATAGTTGACAGGCTTACTAAATGAGCTCATTTCTTTCCTGTTAGAACTACATATACAGTAGAGGATTATGCCAGACTTTATATCAGAGAGATAGTGCGCCTACATGGTATTCCAGAATTTATTATTTCAGACGGGGGCACACCAGTTTACAGCTAATTTCTATAGATCGTTCCAGACAGGTTTAGGGACACAGGTGTATCTGAGTACAGTATTTCATCCATAGACAGACAGACAGGCTGAGCGGACCATTCAGACATTAGAAAATATGCTTAGAGCTTACGTGTTAGATTTTAGAGGCAGCTGGAATGGTCACCTACTGTTGATAGAGTTTGCATATAATAATAGCTATCATTCTAACATACAGATGGTGCCATATGAAGCTTTGCATGGGCACAAATGCAGGTTTTCTATATGATGGTTCAAGGTTGGCGAGTCTCAATTGATAGGTCCAGATTTAATCCAACAATTAATTGATAAAGTCAAGTTGATCAGGGAAATATTATTAGCAGTGCAGAGCAGACAGAAGTCCTATGCAGATAATCGACATTGAGATTTAGAATTTCATATTGGCGATTAAGTATTCCTGAAAGTATCACCTATGAAAGGCGTTATAAGATTTGGGAAGAAGGGAAAGCTTAGCCCTAGATTTATTAGTCCATATCAGATTATCAGGCAAGTTGGGCGTGTAGTCTACGAGTTAGACCTTCAAGCAGACCTTCAGGAGGTACATCCAGTATTCCATGTTTCCATGCTCAAGAAAATGTGTCAGAGATCCTTCTAGAGTTGTACCAGTAGAGGATGTACAGATTACAGAACAGTTGACTAATAAGGAGGTGCCAGTTGCAATTTAAAGAGGCAGATTCTTCGAGTATGTAACAGATCGTTGCTTAATGCTTCTACATACTTCATTTAACATTCGAGGACGAATGTTCCTAACAGGGGAATATTGTTACACCCCGTACGTCTAAATTAACGTATATCATTATAATATCATGTTAAGAATGATTTAAGTGAGTTTAAAGTAATAATATGACCATATATGATGTTTATATGTTGAATATAAAGTTTGGGAAAAATCAGATTTAAGTTGCGGAAACACCGACTAAGGAATTGCCTTGTAACGGAGCTTTTTCAGCAATTAATTTCATGTGTTATATGAAGTCTTTTGGGGACATATCATATACCAAATTGAAGGTCTTGGAGTGTAGTTTCCAACACTTTAACGGTTTGCTCATATAACTTATAGATAAAAAGATATGAGCGTCAGAAGTCATACCAGAAAAAGGGACATAAGCGCAAAAGAGGGCTAGAAATGAAATATTTTTATTATAAAAGAGAAATTTCTCTCTCTCTCTCGACATTTCCAGTAAACCCACGATATAAACAGAGGTTTCCTCAGTTTGAATCCATTTTTTTTTATCCTGAAGAAAGAACATCAATTTTGACACGAAACGGAAGACGGATTGCGTCAAAACGCTCTACGCGATTAGGGTAACATTATGATACCTTCAATTTCGTCTATAGTTTGAGTTTTAGAATTACTTCATAGCTAAGTAAAGTATCTAAATTCTATTTTATAGCTTGTTTAAGCTTTAGAAGGTGTGGAATTCAAAGGAAACGAAGTTTAGAAGCTAGAAACATCAAAGGTATGTAAGACTAAACCTTTCTTTTGGCAAGGCATGTATCTTTTAGCTTTTAAAGCTTTTCTTAGTTCTAATCTTAGTATTTATGGTGAGAAACTTGTATGGTACTAAGGAAACCTAGTATATAATTAATTTGGTACTAAAATCCAAGGTGAAAGACGTCCAAATCAGCACGACAAAACGTTTCAAAATCTGGAAAATTGTTTTGATCTTTGGACAGTTATTAGTATATTGATCATAACTCCTTGTACAAAATTGATATTTAGATTATTTAAGAATCCCCAGAACCCTAAGACATATATCTAAAACTTTCATGAGGCTATGAAGTCTATAACTTTGATCTACACTCTGAAAATTAGGTTGAAAGTCGGGACAGTGGTTCTGTCCAGACATTCTATCTGCGGATTTGTTATGTCATCCAGTTTTCTCATCTTGTTATCCGTTTAACATGTTTATGTTTTCAGTTTATCCGGGTATCCATTCCCGTGTATAGTATAGTGTTGGTTCTGTTTTGCGGATCATCCAGTTTCAGAGGAAACTCTGCCGAAATTTTTATAAAAATCAAAGAGTTAGATAAATTCTAAGTTTCAGGTTGTGTCTACAATTCCATCCAGAGTTTTCTTATCATTCCTTTGAGTCCATATATATTGTCGCCACATGTGTTATGCCTCATACATGCTTATGCTTATATTGTGATCATGTATGTGTGATTTGGAGTCCCCCATAGAGGCTGGACATTGGACACACAGTCCGGTCGCGTGTGATACTACCCGTCTGGGGGATACAGCCCCTCTGGTTCAGGCGGGAGTTGAAACACCTAGTGTGACCGGGTGTCATTCACACACTCTGACCAGAGAGACTAGATATTACTGGCTGGGGGGGATATAGCCCATAACACCCACCAGGTTTGTTATATATGCGTATATAGCCACAGTATGCACTACATGATTATACATGAGGCTAGTTCCAGTTTTCAGTTACCTGATTTGGGGGGATACAGCCCATAACGCCAGACAGGTACTAGTTCAGATGTTCAGTTACCTGATTTAGGGGGATATAGCCCATAACACCAGACAGGTACCAGTTCAGATAACAGTTCAGCTTTAGCTCGGTACCAGTTATCAGTTCTCAGTTATCAGCCACCAGTTCTTAGCGTCAGTATCAGTTGACAGTTATCAGTTCTCAATTATCAGCCACCAGTTCTTAGCGTCAGTATCAGTTGACAGTTATCAGTTCCAGTTTCTAGTAACCAGCTATCAGTCATATTACAGTTCTTTATCAGTATAGTTCAGCTCAGTCTTCAGGTTCAGATTCAGCTACACTTCAGCTTATATTCATATCATGTTTAGTACGTTCTTCAGATTTCCAGCTATATTGCGATGCTCCAGCTCATGTTTACATATTTATATTCTAGCCTACAGTTTCATTCAGCTATGACATATTATATGCTCATGCCTTACATACTTGGTACATATCGTACTCACGCCCTTTTCTGGGGCGCTGTGTTTCATGCCGCGCAGGTGCAGATAGATCAATGCTTGGACCACGTTAGTAGGCCATCGATCAGCTATTGGAGTCACTCCGCTTACTCCCGGAGTTACTTATCTTTTGGTATGTATACAGTCAGCCAGTTTGGGTATGGCGGGGTCTTGTCCCATCCTTTGTATATTCAGTTCAGCACTCTTAGAGGCCTGTAGATATGTTCCTGTGTGGTGCAGTCAGTATGTTATGTATGTCAGCTTATGTTAGCCTTGTCAGCTATTTGCATCGCATACTCCTTATCAGCTAGGTTTATGCTTATTCTGTTTATCAGTTATAATGGTTAGCATATTATCAGTAGGATTAGTGATGATCGACACTTAGTGTTGGTCATCCGTCGCGGCCCTAAGTTGGGTCGTGACAAAAGTGGTATCAGAGCAGTTCAGTCCTAGGGTGTCTACAGGCCGTGTCTAGTAGAGTCTTGTTTAGGAGTATGTTGCGCGCCATACTTTTGAACAGGAGGCTACAAGGCACTTCAGGACAGTTGTCTTTCTTTCTTCTCTAGATCGTGCGATAGAGCCATGATTATAGAATTCAGCCCTCTAACAATAGTAATTTCAGCAAAGCGATGCCGCCAAAGAAACTAACAGCTGCCCAGAAGGGCAAGGTTATTGCCGGCCAGGGTGTTAGTAGAGTGCCACCTAAGGTGGATGAGAGTGAGGAGTCCAGACCTGAGGCTCCATCCGAGGCCTCACAGATCCTATCAGTTCAGGGTAATATTAGAGGTACTGCAGCTACTATACCTCCACCTTCTCAGCCTGATAGTCAGGGGCAGGAAATGAGGGACGCCATCAGATTATCGACCAGTGTTGTAGTTGCTCAGACTAGACAACACAGTGCAGATGCCCAGGGAGATGTTGGATCCAGGATCAATGATTTTATCAGGCTAGAGCCTACAGTCTTTACTGGATCCCGTACAGGAGAAGACCCTCAGGATTTTCTATTGAGGATAGCCAGAGTGTTGAGGGTTATGCACGTGTCAGACACCGAGTCAGTAGAGTTGGCTGCATTCAGATTGCATGACCTAGCAGCAGGGTGGTATCAGACATGGGAGCTATCTAGAGGGTCAGATGTTACTCCGGCGACTTGGAAGGAATTCTCAGATGCCTTCCTTTATCAGTATATGCCTATAGAGACATAGGGAGCCCGTGCTAATCAGTTCCTGACCTTGAGACAAGGAAGTTTGAGTGTAGAAGAGTATAATTATTGCTTTAATTCTTTAGCATGGTTTGCCCCTACGGTTGTAGTGAGTATGGAGGATAGAATTCACAGGTATATAGTGGGACTAGCTCCACACCTAGTGAACGAGTGTATGACAGTTGCTATGCAGTCATATATGAACATAACATTCAGGCATTTGCTTTGTTACTTGAGGAGAGGAAGCAGAAATAGAGCCGACAGGGATAAAGTGCTAGACAAGAGGGGCAGATTTTCTGGTTCGTTTGGAGAGACGTCTGGAGCGAGTAGATAGCAGAGTGTTAGACAACCACCAGCTAGTATACCTACATAGTCTCGTGGCTTTAGATCTGATAGACCTCCTCAGTCCAGATCTAGTCACACATCACTGACTTCAAGATTAAAGTGTCGTGGTACTTCTATACCGGTCAATCAGACATATCCCAGATGTTCGGATTGTGGTAGACGCCACTTGGGTCCATGTCAGTTAGGAGTTGATACTTGTTATATTTGTCGCGAGGCAGCTATTTCATGAAAGGTTGCCCGACTAGGGGTGGTAGTTGTACAGCCCAGCCAGCTAGATCAGCAGTTGCTTGCTCAGCATCAGCACGCCATCAGGGGCATGTTCTTCAGGATGGCACCTGTATAACAGAAAGAATTTAAGGAGCAATTGAAGGATTTGTTAGATAAAGGCCTCATCAGACCCAGCATTTCCCCGTGGGGAGCCTCGATGTTATTTGTAAAAAAGGAAAGATGACTCTCTACGCATGTGCATAGATTACAGACAGCTGAATAAAGTCATTATTAAGAATAAATACTCTCTGCCCAGGATTGATGTCTAGTTTGACAAGCTCCAGGGTGCCAAGTGCTTCTCGAATATAGATTTGCGATCAGGCTACCATCAGGTTAGAGTTAGAAAATCTGATATACCTAAGACTGCATTCAGGACTAGGAATGGCCATTATGAGTTTTTAGTGATGTTGTTTGGACTCACTAATGCCTTTGCAGTATTTATGGATCTAATGGACAGCGTATTCAGGCCTCATTTAGATTTATTTGTGATTATATTTATTGATGATATTCTCATCTATTCAAAGTCTGAATCAGAGCATGCAGAGCACCTACGCACAGTATTGGGTACTCATCGGGACCAACAATTATATGCTAAGTTCTCAAAAGTGTAAATTCTAGATAGATTCAGTGGCATTTCTTGGCCACATAGTTTCAGCAGAAAGAATTAAAATAGATGACCAGAAGATCTAGGCTGTGAAGAATTGGCCCATGCCTACGACGCCAACTGAAGTACGTAGTTTTCTGGGTTTAGCAGGTTATTACAGAAAGTTTATAGAGGGTTTTTCCTCCATTGCAGCTCCACCGACCAAATTGACAAAGAAATCAGCTAAATTTGAGTGGTCTGATTCTTGCGAGCACAGCTTCCAAGAACTAAAGAACAGGTTGATAACAGCTCCAGTACTTACACTTCCAGAGGGATCTGAAGACTATGTCATTTACTGTGACGCTTCTCGAATTGGTCTTGGTTGTGTTTTTGATGCAGCACGGAAGAGTAATTGCCTATGCTTCCAGGCAGCTGAAAAAGCACGAGCAGAACTACCCTACCCATGATCTGGAGCTTGCAGCAGTCATTCATGCATTAAAGATTTGGAGACATTATTTATACGGAGTTCATGTTGATATTTATACAGACCACAAGAGCCTCCAGTACATATTTAAGCAAAAGGAGCTAAACCTACGACAGAGGCGGTGGCTAGAGTTGCTGAAGGACTACGACGTGGACATTCTTTATCATCCGGGTAAAGCGAACGTTGTTGCTGATTCCCTTAGTCGCAAGCCTATGGGTAGTCTATCTTATTTACAACCAGAGAAAATAAAGTTAGCTCATACACTCTACCAGTTGGCCAGCATGGATGTCAGATTAATAGATTCAGAGGACGCAAGAGTTACAGTTCAGAACGCAACCACTACTTGCCTAGTGACATAAGTAAAGCAGCGCCAGTATGAGGATCCAGTTCTAGTTCAATACAGGCAGATAGCCAGAAGAAAACCAAAATTATTATATAGGTTACTAGTGACGGGGTTCTTATATATAAAGATAGACTTTGTGTTCCTGATGTTGCAGATTTATGTGGACAGATTATGACAGATGCACATTATTCCAGATACACTGTTCATCCTAATTCGACTAAGATTTACCATGATCTTAAGTAGATTTATTGTTGAGACGAAATGAAGCGTGACATAGCAGAATTTGTGGCTCAGTGTGCTAACTGCCAGCAGGTTAAAGTCGAGCATAAAAAAAAAAAAAAAAAAACCTAGTGGCTTGTTACAGGAAGTCGAGATTCCATCATAGAAATGGGAAGCAGTGAATATGGACTTCATTACAGGCTTTCCCCGTATGCGGAGCAGATATGACTCTATTTGGGTTATAGTTGACAGGCTTACTAAATGAGCTCATTTCTTTCCTGTTAGAACTACATATACAGTAGAGGATTATGCCAGACTTTATATCAGAGAGATAGTGCGCCTACATGGTATTCCAGAATTTATTATTTCAGACGGGGGCACACCAGTTTACAGCTAATTTCTATAGATCGTTCCAGACAGGTTTAGGGACACAGGTGTATCTGAGTACAGTATTTCATCCATAGACAGACAGACAGGCTGAGCGGACCATTCAGACATTAGAAAATATGCTTAGAGCTTACGTGTTAGATTTTAGAGGCAGCTGGAATGGTCACCTACTGTTGATAGAGTTTGCATATAATAATAGCTATCATTCTAACATACAGATGGTGCCATATGAAGCTTTGCATGGGCACAAATGCAGGTTTTCTATATGATGGTTCAAGGTTGGCGAGTCTCAATTGATAGGTCCAGATTTAATCCAACAATTAATTGATAAAGTCAAGTTGATCAGGGAAATATTATTAGCAGTGCAGAGCAGACAGAAGTCCTATGCAGATAATCGACATTGAGATTTAGAATTTCATATTGGCGATTAAGTATTCCTGAAAGTATCACCTATGAAAGGCGTTATAAGATTTGGGAAGAAGGGAAAGCTTAGCCCTAGATTTATTAGTCCATATCAGATTATCAGGCAAGTTGGGCGTGTAGTCTACGAGTTAGACCTTCAAGCAGACCTTCAGGAGGTACATCCAGTATTCCATGTTTCCATGCTCAAGAAAATGTGTCAGAGATCCTTCTAGAGTTGTACCAGTAGAGGATGTACAGATTACAGAACAGTTGACTAATAAGGAGGTGCCAGTTGCAATTTAAAGAGGCAGATTCTTCGAGTATGTAACAGATCGTTGCTTAATGCTTCTACATACTTCATTTAACATTCGAGGACGAATGTTCCTAACAGGGGAATATTGTTACACCCCGTACGTCTAAATTAACGTATATCATTATAATATCATGTTAAGAATGATTTAAGTGAGTTTAAAGTAATAATATGACCATATATGATGTTTATATGTTGAATATAAAGTTTGGGAAAAATCAGATTTAAGTTGCGGAAACACCGACTAAGGAATTGCCTTGTAACGGAGCTTTTTCAGCAATTAATTTCATGTGTTATATGAAGTCTTTTGGGGACATATCATATACCAAATTGAAGGTCTTGGAGTGTAGTTTCCAACACTTTAACGGTTTGCTCATATAACTTATAGATAAAAAGATATGAGCGTCAGAAGTCATACCAGAAAAAGGGACATAAGCGCAAAAGAGGGCTAGAAATGAAATATTTTTATTATAAAAGAGAAATTTCTCTCTCTCTCTCGACATTTCCAGTAAACCCACGATATAAACAGAGGTTTCCTCAGTTTGAATCCATTTTTTTTTATCCTGAAGAAAGAACATCAATTTTGACACGAAACGGAAGACGGATTGCGTCAAAACGCTCTACGCGATTAGGGTAACATTATGATACCTTCAATTTCGTCTATAGTTTGAGTTTTAGAATTACTTCATAGCTAAGTAAAGTATCTAAATTCTATTTTATAGCTTGTTTAAGCTTTAGAAGGTGTGGAATTCAAAGGAAACGAAGTTTAGAAGCTAGAAACATCAAAGGTATGTAAGACTAAACCTTTCTTTTGGCAAGGCATGTATCTTTTAGCTTTTAAAGCTTTTCTTAGTTCTAATCTTAGTATTTATGGTGAGAAACTTGTATGGTACTAAGGAAACCTAGTATATAATTAATTTGGTACTAAAATCCAAGGTGAAAGACGTCCAAATCAGCACGACAAAACGTTTCAAAATCTGGAAAATTGTTTTGATCTTGGACAGTTATTAGTATATTGATCATAACTCCTTGTACAAAATTGATATTTAGATTATTTAAGAATCCCCAGAACCCTAAGACATATATCTAAAACTTTCATGAGGCTATGAAGTCTATAACTTTGATCTACACTCTGAAAATTAGGTTGAAAGTCGGGACAGTGGTTCTGTCCAGACATTCTATCTGCGGATTTGTTATGTCATCCAGTTTTCTCATCTTGTTATCCGTTTAACATGTTTATGTTATCAGTTTATCCGGGTATCCATTCCCGTGTATAGTATAGTGTTGGTTCTGTTTTGCGGATCATCCAGTTTCAGAGGAAACTCTGCCGAAATTTTTATAAAAATCAAAGAGTTAGATAAATTCTAAGTTTCAGGTTGTGTCTACAATTCCATCCAGAGTTTTCTTATCATTCCTTTGAGTCCATATATATTGTCGCCACATGTGTTATGCCTCATACATGCTTATGCTTATATTGTGATCATGTATGTGTGATTTGGAGTCCCCCATAGAGGCTGGACATTGGACACACAGTCCGGTCGCGTGTGATACTACCCGTCTGGGGGATACAGCCCCTCTGGTTCAGGCGGGAGTTGAAACACCTAGTGTGACCGGGTGTCATTCACACACTCTGACCAGAGAGACTAGATATTACTGGCTGGGGGGGATATAGCCCATAACACCCACCAGGTTTGTTATATATGCGTATATAGCCACAGTATGCACTGCATGATTATACATGAGGCTAGTTCCAGTTTTCAGTTACCTGATTTGGGGGGATACAGCCCATAACGCCAGACAGGTACTAGTTCAGATGTTCAGTTACCTGATTTGGGGGGATATAGCCCATAACACCAGACAGGTACCAGTTCAGATAACAGTTCAGCTTTAGCTCGGTACCAGTTATCAGTTCTCAGTTATCAGCCACCAGTTCTTAGCGTCAGTATCAGTTGACAGTTATCAGTTCTCAATTATCAGCCACCAGTTCTTAGCGTCAGTATCAGTTGACAGTTATCAGTTCCAGTTTCTAGTAACCAGCTATCAGTCATATTACAGTTCTTTATCAGTATAGTTCAGCTCAGTCTTCAGGTTCAGATTCAGCTACACTTCAGCTTATATTCATATCATGTTTAGTACGTTCTTCAGATTTCCAGCTATATTGCGATGCTCCAGCTCATGTTTACATATTTATATTCCAGCCTACAGTTTCATTCAGCTATGACATATTATATGCTCATGCCTTACATACTTGGTACATATCGTACTCACGCCCTTTTCTGGGGCGCTGTGTTTCATGCCGCGCAGGTGCAGATAGATCAATGCTTGGACCACGTTAGTAGGCCATCGATCAGCTATTGGAGTCACTCCGCTTACTCCCGGAGTTACTTATCTTTTGGTATGTATACAGTCAGCCAGTTTGGGTATGGCGGGGTCTTGTCCCATCCTTTGTATATTCAGTTCAGCACTCTTAGAGGCCTGTAGATATGTTCCTGTGTGGTGCAGTCAGTATGTTATGTATGTCAGCTTATGTTAGCCTTGTCAGCTATTTGCATCGCATACTCCTTATCAGCTAGGTTTATGCTTATTCTGTTTATCAGTTATAATGGTTAGCATATTATCAGTAGGATTAGTGATGATCGACACTTAGTGTTGGTCATCCGTCGCGGCCCTAAGTTGGGTCGTGATAGATAGAATACCCGCCTGCCTGGTCCGCTCATGATGCCACCTCATGTGAGGAGCAGAACTCATCGAAGCATACAACCTCTTTAACCTGGGTATAAGCGGCAAGTAATGCATCCACTTAACAGGTTTCGGCTTCTTTTTTTTATTTTTCTCGGGCTTGTATCGAGGCTCCTCACAAAATCTACATTGCACGAGCTCTGCATCATCCGTGTAATATAACATGCAACCATTAACACAACAATGAATCTTATGAGAAGTAAGGCCTAATGAGGAAACCAATTTCTTAGTGAAGTAATAAGAAGTTGGTAAGTCCATGTTAGTCGGCTTTAGTTCATTCATAAGGCCTATGATGGAATCCATGGCAGCTTGAGAAATACTATAATCTGATTTGATACTCTGCAATCTGACAGCAACAGACAACTTGGAATGTACCGAGCCCTCATGGAATGGACGACTTGCTTCCTCCAACAATTTATAGAATTCACTTGCCTCGGCATTGGGAATGTGCTCAGTGTTAGGCTGTGATGTACCCCGCTGCATGGGATCATTATCCGAGTACATACCAAAAGCATCACGAACCATATCATCCATTCTATAATCATTACGGTCTGGTTCCAAAACCGGAGAACTACTAGTGCCATGAATATTTTGAAGCAGTTGAATGTGCCCCTGCAAATCCCACGGCTCTCCATGATAACGCCAAATATAGTAATCTGGTATAAACCCCCTATCTAACAGATGCAGTTGTACGGTCGTTATATCTTGGAGGGTGCAGCATTTGCACTTTATGCAGGGGCACTTAATTGTACCGCGCCTTATAAAAGGTTCAGTTGTTTTTGCTAAAGCAACAAATTCCTTAAGACCCTCTTCAAATTCAGGCCTTATCCCCCGCCGACCGGGGAAAAGTCGATTGTCCATCCACAAACGACGTGCATTAAAGTCCATATCTACGCAAAAATTGAAAAATTGAGAACAATCTAATAGGAACGATTTTTAATAATCCTAGCCTTTTTTTAATATCCGGTGGTCCGTTTGAATTCCATATTAATTACTATTAGCAATGCAATACAAAACGCATACAATTTATCCGGTTTAGGCATAAAATGTTCCAAACATGAAGAGTGCAAACAACAATACCAAAACCCTAACCTTAAATGCATAGCAACTATCCCAAACACCACAACCCATGACAAGGCATCAACACATTGCAAACAACTCTACCAAACAATTCCAACAAATCACAACAATTACCATAATTAATCCCAAACATCACAACCCTATATTTAAAGTTCATCAACCCAAAACAACTTACTCGACATCACATTATATAGACTAAACCAATTATAACTAACAACTAACATGTAAACAACATATAGGCCGAATTATTTAAAAATATATATATATATTCGGATTATTAAACCAAAAAAAAAATTACCTCAACTTTGTTTGGGATCCAATCGCATGTAACTATGAGTTACCAATGTGCTATCCACCCAATAACTACAAAAAAAGTGAATTAAAAAGTCATTATTTGAGTTTTTTAAAAAATAAGAAAAATTACTAAAAAATGAAATTTACCTTGAATTAGTAGGTGTAGATTATGTTAGATGTTGTGTTGGAGGTTATAGAGTAGTAATTTAAAGTTATATGGGGTATGTAATGGTGGATAGTTGGTTATGGGGTGGGGGGTTCGGTTTTTAGGGATTGGATGGGTTTTGGGTATTTTGAAATGGGGGAGAAAGGGCTGCTGCCCCGTTTTCATACACAGTTAGGAGACCGCTATGCGACCGATTTTCGGTCGCATAGCTTTGACTAAAAAAATCAAATTTTCAGCGACTGCTATGCGACCGATTTTTGGTCGCCACTTCGACCGCTTTTTTATTTTATTTTTTCCGTGGTATGTGCGACCGATTTAACAGACCGATTTTCGGTCGCCTGATGGTGGTCGGAGAACCCGGTTTTTTTAGTAGTGAATTCTCTCTATGTCACTATCATCATGTTCAAGTTCTTCACAAGAAGAGTAAGTAGGAACATCATGCCTTGAAGCATCACCATCTTCAGATTCTTGACTAGAAGCATAAGGATCAACACATTCATCATCATGAGCTTCATAGTCCTCATCAACCTCACGATCATCATAGTGACCCGCTTCATCCTCATACGAACCATAGTTCCCGGAATCACTATAGCAATATCCGTCATCACCATCATAGGAACCATAGTCTCCATCATCTCCACACGAACTATACCCTCCACAATCATCATCTGAAGCCATAGCTATAACAAATAAGAGTAAAGGACCTCACAAGTTCACTCCCTCACGTGTATCACTCAAGTAATATTCACTCAATTTTCTTTCCACTCATGTATACACTCAACGTCTTTGGCTTTTATGACCACACTCTATTGTTCTCACCACTCTTAGACTTTTCCCTCTCAAAGATAGTCTTATCCCCTTTATAGGAACCAAAATGAGAAGATCAACAACTAGCACGTTCCAAGTATAGGTTCGGAGTGGAGTTTATAAGACACCAAGGAACGAATAAGGACACACAAGCGAACAAGGAACAAAGGAAACAAGCAATGAAACCAAAAGACAGAAGTTACAAGACTAATAAGGAAGTGATACTAAAAGACTCGAATCGAATTGGCACTAAACGGATTCAGAATTGGATGGAATTTTGTTTGCGATCTAGAAATTCACCATATTTGATGATACAATTGGAGTTTTGATGATTGGAAACTGTTCGGAAGTTGTTGCGAATATTCTGTCCCAAAACAAGAATTCTAGAAAAATGTGGTTCTTCACTATTGCGTACACATGGGCGCGTTCGCGCAGAGCAAATAATTCAAAAATTAATTTTCACTTCGCTATCGCGCAGGAGGTTGCGCGTTCGCACAGAACAAATGAAAAAAAAATCAGCGCTGTCGCGCCAGGGCTTGCGCGATCGTGCGGGTCTGCTGGGCTGAACCAAAATCCGATTTTTCAGCTTTACTTTTCACTCGATTCAACCTGTTTTTCAATTCCCAAGGTACCCAAAGTTGTATAATGTGTTTCCCAACAAATCCCAATGAATTCTACGACCAAACAAACAATCAAGCCCAAGAATCAATGTCTTCAAGTTCAAGAATAAGGGTTTCAAAATTGGGAGCTTTAATTTTCAAATTTTCAATTTTTGGTGATATGAGGGTACCAAATCAATGGGTAATCAACACATATCAATCCTCGATATCAATAATCGAATGGGTCATCAAATCCAATCCATAATTTGAATTTTTTTGTATTTTTCAGCTTTTTCAATTTTTTTTCTTCTTTTCTCCAAGAACAAGAACAACAATAACAATAAACTAAACTAAAAGATAGGATGAAGAAGGAATGTGGATTCGTAATAATGAAACCCGAGCCTTGCTCAGATACCAAATGATACGAACCAAACCACGCGGAATCAAGATAAAGGAACGGAAGCGATAACGTAAACACAACAACGAGAAAATAGGGGACTGGGAAGAACAGAAATAGAAGAAAGAATGGATAATTCAAATCACCACATGATCGATTATCTAAGGGAGAGAATGAAACTTGAACCTAACAAGGATTCATACTAGGATGACATCCATTCGGTTCCAAGTAAAGGAGTCCATGAAGCCTCGGGCTTTCACAAGATAGGCTCGGCCTAATCTATCTCTATCCTCAATCAAAAACTAACTAATGAAATGTAAGGCTAAGGAGGCTCATATAGTTTTCCCATAAATGAGTGTAAAATGACTAAAAGCCCCTAAGCCTAAATAAACAATGACAAATGGATAAAGATGCCCCTTCAGCTAATTCTGGACGCTGCCTGATCAATCCTTTATCGCGATCGCGCAAGGCAAGTCGCGATCGCGCAGTGTAGTGCTTTTCCAGAATTCCAGCAAGCTTGCAGAGAGGCTCGCGATCGGGCAGAGAGGCTCGAAGGCATCACCCTAGTGCACACAATGGATAACCAGATGCGGGCCTCAGCTGTGAAGTCAGTGGATACAATCTTTTGTCCGAATGTGGACCAACTTGAGGGTTTACCCCCTTGAAGCATATCAACCATCCATTGCACACCTCCTTCTGAAGCACGAGCCTTGTATAAAGCATTGTCAACATTATCTAGCTCATACACCGCATTTGATAGTAGTTGCATCAAACCGCACTAACTTGCCGCTCACAGTAGTCACCAACTCACCACTAAAATCTGTTCGAGTGGCATTGGCATAAAATTCCCTTGCTATGGTAGCATTTGCCTTCTCAGGTATTTAGGCAAAACAACTCCATCCACTATTTTCAAGCCTTTGGAAGAACTTGGGGAGTTTCTCGTCCGCTTTGTCCTTATGGATCCCTCTTTCATTAAAGAAGCTCTTTTCAAGATCCCTTTATAATTTTTCATGGCATGATGCGGATAAGAACCTTGTTGTGTCATATGCTACCTCTTCTCCTCCTGTTAAGTTCTGTTGGTTGGTTTTTTCGGCCATTGTAAGGGAAAAAGTACCTACAAAGATCACCATTGTCAAAACACGATTTGGGTACTTAATACATGCATTAATAAAGCTCAAGAGCCAAAGGTTGAAGCCAAAAAATTTCAGTAGTGGGCTGTGCAAGCTTACTGTTTCTACCAGAATTGGATCTCTGCGCGATCGTGCTGAGTTGTCTAGGAACTCCTGCGCGATTGCAACACGTCTGACGTGATCGCGAAGGGCAGACCTTGACAAAGCAGCGCGTTCACGCAGGTCATCATGCGATCGCGAGGTTGTCTTCTCCAACAGGATGAGACAGACATCGACTACAACACCCATAATTTCACATGTTCTAAGCATCAATCACAGTGCACGCCCACCATTAAACAAGAAATACATGAGTTTTGGCTTCAATTTTTCACAATTAATCCTTGGGTTTAGTTCAATTAGGTATAAACAAGTTTGTAACCTAACCCATTTTCTTCATGGACAAATTAACAATAAGGGTACATCAGTCTTCCCCCTATTTTCTATTAAAAGCCCGTTGTTTTCCAATTCATACAACTACCAATAGAACCAAGAGAGAAGTACTTAACATGCCTTTACCAAATAAAATTGAAATAGAAATTGAGAAACATACCATGATGATGAAGATGGAATGCTTGAGAGTGGAATAGAGGGTGGAATGGAGCAGTTGGGATGCAAAAATGGGGGAAGGGAGTTTGAGAGGATGATATTTTAGAAAATGTGGGTCGTTTGGTCTCTTAAATTTGCCTTTATATGCATGAATCGTTATTCAGCGCGTTCACGTTGAACAATTCGCGATCGCGTGTTCTGCTGAGTAGACTTACGTGATCGTGTGATCAACGGCGCGATCACGCAGGTCTATATTACATTAAAGCACGATCCCGTAGAGTGTGACGCGATAGCGCTGAATATTTTCTAGACCAACTTCCAGTGAGCAAAATGTCAGTGAGGCGGTCCGTCCCAAACATTAGGCGCTCTGCCTACTGGGATGCAGATGGTCAAATTTTAGTAGGCGGTCCGCCTCATCATTGGGCAGTCCGCCCTACATCCCTGTGCAATCCATTTTTTCATGTTTATGCCTTAGACCATGCATCCTAACAACTAAAAAATGTGGGATTCATGTGAGATGATAAAAAAACAACAATAAAAACTAATCTAACCTAATATGCAATCAATAAATAACTAGAATTTTAAAGAGATTCAAGTTGCCTCCCGACAAGCGCTTTATTTAATGTCTTGGCTAGACGGTACCCATGATGAAGGTGAATTTTCTCCCCAACATGGCTTCATGTTCTTTGTTGTGCTCTTTAGGCGGGGGTGCACATTTCCGAGCTTGTAAAGCCGGATTCTTCATCTTGCACTTTTTCGCCTTCAAGTGAGGGATGTCGTTTGTCTCCTTGGCGTGGCAAATTCAACAATGTACCCATTTTGTTCATCAATGCCAAAATCATCCAAAGGTGCATGTTCTTCCACTTCCATTGCATCATTGTGAAATGAATGAGGTCTAACCCTTTTCAACACTGATTGGGCACCAAGCTTGACATTCTCCTCTTTGATGGTATTAGAGTCTTCATTACAACAGTTCTTCATTTCCGCTCTAGAATCCAACACAAATTTCTTGCTCACGGCATCATTACCAAATATCTTGAAGATGTGATCACTTCCATGAGTTCCCATTATTTGACTTGTGCTCTCTTCCACAAATTCGCTCATTTCTAGCATATCATTCACTATTTCTTCATGTTGAGCCTTGGAAGCTTCAACCATTTCATGAACTAGAATTTTTAAGACACGAGCTTCAAGATCAAATTGGTTCACTCTTTGTCCTAGTTCTTCTCTTTCTTATTTGAGATCCCAACCATCTACATTTAAGTCTTGAAGGCATGCTTCATGGACTTTCATTTTTCGAGCTTGATCTCGGAGCCAAGCTCGTCTCACAATTTCTTCTACGTCCCAATTGTGCTTTTCTTCAACAATTTTTTCTTGATATTCAAGCACATCTTCCATGGAGGGTTCTTCTTGGAACTCAAGTTCATCTTTCATATAAAGCCTTTGTTGAAATTTTGCAACATCCTTAGCTTGTTGATCATTAAAAGTTTCAACCAATTGGCTCAATTGAGCCTCCAAGTTGTGAATTACTAAGCCATTTTGATGGATCGTATCTTTTATCTCATTGAAGGCTTTGGCATTCTCACAATAGTTTTTAAGTATCCGCTCCATCAAATATTCCAATCTTTCATTTTGATTGCATTCATCTTGTGAAGTGGATAGCTCCATCTCTTCTTGAAACTTCTCTTGGATGCCTTGCCATTCGGGTTCAAGTTCCATATTCATGTTTGCATTAGACCTATCAAACTAATAAGAATCATTAGCATCATTATAAAAATTATTGGAAGAAGAACAAAGAATATTAGGACAACCGTACCAATGGCCATTTTGACCCCCACACTCATGACATATGTCCCACTCAAAGGGTTGAGAACGTGCACACAACTCGCCCCCGAAAACGATTTGACAATCTTGCCAATAGTGAGGTCCACCACAATAAGGACAAGGATCACTCATGTATGGATTTTCAACATTTGACCAATTTTGGTTCCATGATGCCATTTCAAGATAATTACCACTAATTTAAACTAACTAACTAATGCAAATAAATACTACACACAAACAAATATTTACAATGCACAATGAACACGACAAATGTTCACAAAGTTTGGAACTAAGCCAACTAGCTCAACTCCTTAAACCACTCTAATACGCCAATTGTTCCCCAGCAGCGGCGCCAATTTTGACAACGTTCAACACACACCTCAAATTGAGGTATGAACAGTCATCGCAATATAATTTACTCAACTAGGAGACGGGGTCGAATCCACAAGGAACAAAGTGATACGATCAAAGTAGCGGAGGAACTAAACCTATTTGACAAAGCCAAACTAGGATAATAAGGTGATGGAATGATATTAACAATTACAAACTACACTAGGAAAGCAAGTAAAGGTGATCAATGGCTTTCTCACAACCAAGGAAGACAAGTTTTGAACCTAGGATGCAATTATAGCACGAGGTTTATATATTATGGCCGAGTCGTTCTAATGTAATCCCTAGAATCCTTCCGGTCTAGAAGGGATTTACCTCAACGGCGCTCGTCAAAGCCATAGTTGAGCTTATAAAGAACTACCCATTACCCAAGGAAAGAAGACCTCTTCCGAACGTAACTTCTTTTAGATGAATTAGTCTATGAAATAGCCTATCAGCCCAAATCCTCGCTAGCTTCACTATTCTACGCTAACTAATCTCTCCCGAGTCTTTAATTAGCAAAGACTTGTAACTTAAGTGTCATGAGCACAAAAGTCAAGCAACCACAACAAAAGAAGCTAGATAATCAAAACCCATAAATATAAATTCCTAGTCATGCTTCATGCATATATTCATGTCCAAAATCATACAATTTAACAATACAAATAGTCATGAAATATATTCACAAAATCAAGCCTTGAACAACATCAACAACACCAAATATATGCAATACAAAGCAAGGAAATAAAGAAAGGAGTATAAAGGATCAAGAACTTCTCAATGGATTGCTCAAAATCTTCACTCTCTAGGTGTTTGGTTGATGGATCCTGGCTCCCAAGATTGGAAAATTGGCCAAAAGATGTGTGCTAGGTCGTGCAAAGGGCTATTTATATGTTCCCAATTCAGATGATGTGAGATTCCAAAAATGTCCAGTACAGTCCAAACGCGCTCTTGCGCGATCGCGTGCCAAATGGCGCTTTCGCGCTGAAGCTCTTTTCTTTACTACGCGATCGCGTTACCTTGGGCGCTTTCGCGCTAGCTTCTTAAGTATCCATGCGAGATCGCGTACAGTCCTGCGGGATCGCGATGAGCAGCTTTCCAGTCCACAAACAGAAACTTTGCAATTCAACTTGTTTTGACTTGTTTTCCATCTACTCATCACCACAATATCAATATCCTATAATATGCAACTAAAAAATGATAAGTGCACGTATATAATCCATAATACACAACAAAAGTTCAACTAAATAGAAGATAATTTGTTGAATTTTGCCCACACATCATTAAGAAGGAAGCGAATCTATGAAACTATGCCTGAGGTGCCTGTTTTAAACAATACAATGCTTTTTGAAGGCGACACACATGATGAGGTTGGTCTATATCAACAAATCCTGGTGGTTGCTGTCGACACCCATTTTTTCCCGAACCTGGTTAGAGTTCGAAACAGGTCTCGACTTATTGAACTCACGGGGTAACGACTTGGAGTCGTCACCTAACATATCTTGTAACTGGGTGTGTTAGGGCACCTACTTTATTTCTAGCCAATTTTATAATTAACTCCGAAACTTAGTCTACGAATTAGAAACTCTAGGTAAGGGTTCAAGTTAACCCGAAAGGAAGGTGTTAGGCACCTCTCGGATTCCACCAAATGTGGTTACCGATCGGACTAAATATTTGAGATTCAAAATAAATCTAACTAGACATATTCTACCATAGTATACAAGTTAGATATAAGAAATTAAATTTAAATAAAAGGTTCTTGTTTGCTAGTTGCTTAGCAAACTTCAATAAATAAACCTTGCAAAATAAAAACAAATTGGTTAGTATGTCACAACAAATTAATAAATAATAAAAAATTAAAATTGCAAGAATGAAATAGTAAATTAGATTAGGAGCATTTTCTAGAGCATCAAGATTGTCCATCCAAATATACCTTGCAAATAAAACAACAAATTAGTAAGGATCGTAAATAAAATAAAATAAGATTGAGTAATGTAATAGTTCAAAAATATTTTGTCTTCTCAAATTGGGTCGTCATTAACGAATTATGCCTTAATGTACCTCACAAAAATATGAAAATAAATTAGTACGATAATTAATACAGTAAATAAATAAATAATAATAAAAATAATAATAAAATAAGAAAAAATAAATTTTGTAAAAGTTTAGGCTCAGGTTTGTATGGTGTATCGAGTAGAGGTTAGGAATGTCGGTACAGCTGCAAACACGGTGGCCAGCCAATTGCCATGCCAAGTACCGATCACACTGCTCCATATCCGGCTTGTTTTGTAATAAAGCTCATACATGTCATCATCGCATATTTTGTTTTCGGAGGGACACGTAAGGGACATTGTATACATAATGGGACGAGACGGGACTTATTGGCCTTCAAAATGTCATTGACCTAACGGTGTACTATCTATTCAAATCAGTGTATAGGCCTCAAATACAATATTTTCATAGGCCAAATTGGGATAACTATTCAAATTAACAACAAGACAGTGCCATCGGGGTTGTAATCTGTTCAAAATATCTTGAGCCATAGCACATAGAAACCAATTAATAATTCAATAGAATGTCAAACAGATTGCACAAAGCAATTAGCAGTTCCCGTGGTCAATTTCCAAAAGACCAGAAAGAAATCCTCAATCAACCAACACCATCAAAATCGAACCAGTAGGATTAGTGTGAAGCCCATCGAGTTTCATAACAGAACAGTCACCGACAAAGGAACAAACACGCAATACACCTACCAGCAAAACCAATAGCAGAAACAACGAGATAACCCGAAAATGAAAGAGGAGGAACGACGGTCTAATGGAGGAGGAAGGAGGAGCGACCACCGGCCATGGCTTCCCGATGAGAGACATGGCAGCGTCGCTACGACCCCAACCCCCTTTTTTACATCTCCAATTCAACAGCTAACGAAGGAGACAAAGGAGACCAGAGATCATCGTATGTATTGTGTGTGTATTCAAGAATGTTGGTGGATATCGTATGTATGTTGGTGGATATCGTATGTGTATGGTGGGTGAAGAGGGAGATGAGCTAGTGTGTATTGTGTGTGTATTCAAGAAAAAGACAAAAGGGGTGTGGGGTATGTAAATATTTCTTGTGGTTACTGTTGATGTGACAGAGGACAGAGAGAGCTAGTATGATGTGTGTGATCTATAATCGTCTTCTCACAGGTATAGATACCATGGCATATATACAAGGTTTTGAGAAAAAGAACCGTTTGAAATTAGAGGAGAAGAAGGAGGAAATCAAGGATTTTTCTTAAAATGGGTTAAAGAGATCGGATCCTTAATGTTGGAGTGATCCTGGGGAGGTTCCTTGGACTAAATTATGTAAATGATGGAAAAGAAAATGATATTTATGGAATGATTGTCTTTCAAATTTTGGCAATGGAGAATGTATATAGATTACCTTTTGTCTAGGTTCAAAGTAAAAAGAGTTTTAAAAATAAAAGAGGGATAAAGCAAGATTTGAAATAATTAAAAATGATTTTGGAGAGGAGATATGGGAGAGATTCGGGGAGAGATTTGAGGGATATTAGGACTTGATTTTGGAAATTGGTTCAAAATAAAATAGGAGGGAAAGGAAATGTATGGTGTAATTAATGAACGTATCTAGACGAGCACTCGTCTAGGTTCAAAAAAGAATTTTAAAATAAATATTTTAAAGGGGGATTTAATTTCGGTAATGAGAGATTGAATGGAAAAATGGCAATTGATTTTGGAAATGTAGCAAAAGTATTTGGTTCTAACCTTTGTCTAGATTAAAAGTGAAAAGATTTGAATTTCAAATAACTGTGGGAAATTATGTTTAAGACTGGGATATTCTAATTGGACTAAAATTTAATTAAAGATGCTGAAATAAAAATATAAGTATATGTATATTATATATAATAACATATACACATAAAATGATTGGGGTCAAATCGAATTAATTCAGTATAAATAGTTACAAATAAATACTAGAATATTAAAATGAATTAATTTACACAAGCAACCACAAATTGACACGTATTTAACAAACATGCTAAATGATGCAGCGTACACTATATAACTGCATCTAAATATATAATGTATAAATAAGGGATAATCACACGTAAATGCATGCCTCCTAATGTAAATTTGCTCAAACAGACAATATTGCACCTTTATGTTGAATATAGCCAATTTTAGAAAAAGGAGAGACAAAATTTGGTGTCAACAATTGCTTCATATAAACAACTTCTGTAAGATGACCGTGAAGGAAGGCATTTTTGACATCAAGTTGACGTATGGGCCAAAAGTTCATGACCGCAAGGCTAAGGATAGTTCGAATAGTGGTAGGGTTGAAAACTGGACTAAAGGTTTCTGAGTAATCCACCCTTGGTTGTTATTTGAACCCTTGAGCGACTAGGCCCGCTTTATAATGAGAGATATGACCTTTCGCGTCACGTCTAATACGGTATACCCATTTGCACCCAATAAAATTTTAGTTAGGTGATAGTGGAACAAGAACCCAAGTTTTATTTTAGGTGAGAGCATTATATTCATCACTCATTGCATCACGCCAGTGAGAACAGTTTTTTGCCTCGGTAAAAGAAGTGGGTTCATGATCAAAAGATGAGAAGTTACTAAGGAAATTAGGTGCTTAGGCTTAGAAATCCCATTTTTAGCTCTCGTAACCATAGGATGCATATTGATGATAGAAGTATTATCAACTGACATGGAAGGCCTAGAGGAGGAGGAATGACGAGTCCAATGTATATAAGATTTTCCTGCTCGTTCTTGTCAAATTTTAGTATAGTTTATGATATCGTCCACAGAGATTGGAGAATCTATCCTACAAATTTATATTATCAATCCTACTATTTAAGAGAATCAATTTTTGGGTGAAAAGAGTTGAATTTATAATCTACTTGAAAGTAAGAAAACTTGTTTTTGATTTTTCTTTTAAAATAAAAGAGTTGGGATTTCATGGATTCACTCGGTATAAAATTATAATAGAGGTTGGATATTTCATTTTCTATTCCACATATTAATTGCTTAAGAGAAAGGCAATTAATACTACTGCGAGTTTCTCAATTAACTATGCCACTTTCGATTAGCATAATAAAATGATTAACTTGTAGTATTGGAGTAAAAAATACTTATCTTGAATGATTACATCGTATGAACAAAAACCTCTTTCGATTAGCTTTTGTTAAATTCCAAAACTTGGCTAAATGATTTTCTTCTCTCGAATGAAAAACTCAAATATCAAGATAAAGAATTTTGAGTGATTAAATATAACTATTTCAAATTATCACGAGAATATATTTAGTTATCAATATTCCCATTTAATTTTTGTTTCTTTCGATAACAAAAATTAGCAAGAAGTATTATAGCATAAATATATAGGCTTGATAAAGTTGAATAACATAGTATTTAATACTCTGATGTAAGATTTTGACAAAGTAGGATTCTCACTCAAGAATAATAAAATACCAAAATTTCCATTATAATAATATACCAAGCTTCAACACTGATCCCAACTTAAAAAAAATTACTCCATGGAGAAAATACTAAATACTACAAAAGTGGAAGAACTTAATATTTTTAAAGAAAGGAAAAATATAATTTTAACACTTAAAAGCTTAACCAATATTATAGATAGTATTTGGTGTTGCTTTACACAGAGAAAGGATGATCATCCTCAACAAAAACGTCGATCTATTTGTAGAGGAATTGTCAGCCAAAAACTTCACTAATGCGAAACCATCGATGCCATGTATGGCATTTCTTTGTCATTTTCCCACTAATCCGAGTCATTGATGGCATTAGTGCACTTCTTTCTTTTTTTCCACTAATGTGAAGTCATCACTAATGCAATTGGTGACGTTTCTTTTCTTTTGTCCCACGGATGCGAGCCACCGATGCCATCTGTGGCTTCTCTTCCTTTTTGCTACTAATGTGAAGTCATCACTAATGCCATTGGTGGTATTTCTTTTCTTTTGTCCCACGGATGCGAGCCACCAATGCCATCTGTGGCTTCTTTTCCATCTTCCTTGCTTTTGCGTTCTTTCCTTTCCTGAAAGGTTGTTTTGTGTATTTGCACATATTTGAAGATAATATCATATATTTTATATAAAAACATAAATATATATACTAATTTATATATCTAAAATTGTATAATATATATAACTATCAAACACCCCCATACTTGAAGTTTTGCTCGTCCTCGAGAAAAATAGAATAATATTTACTTCACCACTTTCATTGCTTCTCTGTAAAATAAGAATCTAAACAAATACAATTTTATAAAATCTTTACCTCACCTTTGAATTCATCTTTGGTGGACAAAGACAAATATTTCTCACTTTATGTCCTTATCAAAATTGATGATTTTATGATACTGCAAACTAGGCAAAACCAATTCTTTTTCTTCAACGTGCCCCAAATGTCTATCTCATTAAGAACATGGACACTTATATAGTATTTTTATTTGGTTAGTAGAGTGGCTTGGATTTATATGGTATGAAAGAAATATTGTATAGTGACAATTTAACTTAATTGTCTTTGAGAAGTTTATTCACCATTTTTTTTTCACTTCTCTACTTTGACAATTTTTTTTTCTTTTCTTTGTGTGCTTGTCACCTATATTACAATATTTTCATGATTCTAGAATATATCTAGACGCCTTTTACTTTACTTTTCTTTTCTCTTCTTTTTTTTTTTTTTTTTTTGGAAGAGATAGATATTTACTATAGAAGTAAAAGGAAGCATATCTTTCTTGAAGTGGTATTTACTAGATAGGTAAAAGAAGCCTATCTTTCAAGAGTGGTTATCTATACTTTAGCTTAGAGAGACAAATGGAGCAAGTTTTAGTAAAATATTAGGATCACCTATTTTAGATCATAAAACTTCTCAACTTCAATGATTCTTTGAGCTTTGAAATATCCGTTTTTGCCTTCACAAAGATAAAATCATTAGCTTAGAAGTTAGATGATAAAAATCGAAGAAATAAATATTTGCAAGAAAGAGAAAACTCTATATTGTAGATTTTTGTATTTACAAAAGTGCAATAACTAAGGTTAAAGTATATATATAAGCACAAAAATAGTTGTAATTAATCAAGTATGTAAATAAGATGTATAATATGTATATAATTTGTAATGAGCAATCCAACCAACATCAAAAACAAAAAATGATTAGTGAGCCAAGCGTTAGTAGAGAAATAAAAGTACTAAAACACAAGAGAAATATCTACAAGATAATATTAATAATGCGTCTAGTAATTTACTATAGGGGTGATTTCATATTAATACTAATACTTAGAAACTTTGTTCTACTCCCCCTAACCTTAATAATTATCCTCCTGGATAATCAATACAAAAACAAACATACAGCAACAGTTTTTTTTGTTTTCATTCAACCATCCACAATTTCAAGAAGCACATCAACTTTATATCATCAGAGAGCTAAAATAGATTCATGTCCTATTCAAGATGTCCACGTTCAGTGGAGTTTTGACCAATTTTGTCTCCTTTCTTTGTGAAAGTGTATTGCTATATATAGATATATACTAATATATTTTTCATACTAAAAGAAATTATAAATTTATTAATACATATATGTGTAAATTTATTAATAAAATTACTATTTTGGCTTTCAAATATACAATCACAGAAGAAAGCTTGAAAGAAACTGTGACCGCACATATTCTATGTGCAATAGACTGAAAAATTTTAGACCTTACCAGTCTTGGGTCCTAGTTTAAATATAAACTAGAAAATTACATGTGCCGATATTAGATTAATATGATTTAATAGTTAACCAACCAGTTACTCAGGCATACCGATCACCATGGAGTTACTCCTGTATAGGTGACGCTGTTTTTGTAGAGGCCATCATTTGCAGTTCCGGTTGTACAATAACATGGATATTAACCAGATCAATTGGTTAAGTATTTGATCAAATAAATCTATACTGGACTTATAAGGCTCCAATGCTTCACCCTCAATGACTACGGGTTTGAAAAGTAGTTCTGAGTTTAACGTCGTCAGCTCGACTTATTGCGGCAAGGATCATCACTGAATCTCAATTGCAAGAGCTTGCTTTTCATATTGTCCTCCATAATATAACTTCAACCTGTGCCCATTAACTTTGAATTTTTCCCCTCCACTGGCTTTTTGAATTTCAATTGCTCCATATGGGGTAACATCTGTTACTACAAATGGACCAGTCCAACGAGATTTAAACTTTCCAGGAAATAGTCTTTATCGACTATTATACAAAAGCACTTGATCACCAGTCTGAAACTCTTTGTGGCGAATCAACTTGTCATGCCACCTTTTCACCTTTTCTTATACAACAAAGCATTTTCGTAAGAGTTCAACCTAAATTCATCTAACTCATCAATTTGGAAAAATCTATTTTTACCAGCACCGGCTATGTCCATGTTCAATGTTTTTACTGCCCAGAAGGCTTTGTGCTCAATTTCAACAGGTAAATGACAAGCTTTTCCAAAAACAAGCCTATATGGTGAAGTCCTAATTGGTATTTTGAATGCAGTTCTATAGGCCCACAATGCATCATCTAATTTCGAGGCTCAATCCTTACGTGAAGTACTAACAGTTTTTTCCAAAATTCTTTTTAGCTCTCTGTTAGAAACCTCAACTTGACCACTCGTTTGTGCATGATAAGGTGTGCCTGTTTTGTGAGTGACCCCATACTTAGACAATAAAGTGGAAAACTGCCTATTCATAAATGTGTTCCTTGGTCACTGATTATCACCCTAGGAGTCCCAAACCTGGTAAAAATATTCTTCTTAAGGAATTTGCATACAACCTTAGCATCATTTGTTGTTGTTGCAATTGCCTCTACCCATTTTGAAACATAATTTACTGCTACCAAAATGTATTGATAGGATTGTGAGGAAGGAAATGGACCCATAAAATCTATACCCCAAATATCAAATATTTCACATATGAGTATAGAATTTAAAGGCATTTCATCCCTTTTTGAGATGTTACCTGCCCTCTGACATTTATCACATGTCAAAACATATGATCTTGCATCTTTGAACAAGGTAGGCCAGTAAAATCCTGCTTCCAAAATCTTTGAGGCTGTTCTATTAGAATTGTGGTGTCCTCCAACTGCTCCGTCATGACAATGACTCAGAATATCATTCATCTCTATTTCTGGAACACATCTTCGCACTACGTTATCTGCACAAAACTTAAACAGGTAAGGATTTTCCCAAAAATAATATCTAGCCTCAGTTCTGAGCTTCCTTCTTTGTTGTGGAGAAAATTCCTTTGGAATCCAATGTCCTACCAAATAATTGGCAATGTCAGCAAACCAGGGTGCCTGTTTTGTGATCATAGAGATAGAGAAAATATGCTCATCTGGAAATTCTTCCATGATTTCTACCGCCTCAACAGGTGGTACTTCAAATCTAGACAAATGATCTGCTACTTGATTTTCCGTTCCCTTCTTATCTTTTATTTCAAGGTCAAATTCTTGCAACAAGAGTATCCATCTTAACAATCTAGGCCTAGCATCCTTTTTTGTCAAAAGATATTTTAATGTCACATGATCTGTGAAAACAATGACCTTGGTTCCAACTAGATAGGAACGAAATTTATCAAAAGCAAATACTACTGCCAGTAGCTCTTTTTCAGTGGTAGCATAATTTAATTGAGCTTCATTTAAAGTTCTACTGGCATAGTAAATTGGACGAAAAATTTTGTCCATTCGCTGTCCTAATACAGCTCCAACAGCAATGTCACTTGTATCACACATGATTTCAAATGGTTTACTCCAATCTGAAGAAACAACAACTGGTGCTTTTGTCTTTTTCTTTTAACAATTCAAAAGATTTCTTGCAATTTTCAGAAAATTCAAACGGCACGCCCTTCATTAAAAGATTTGTGAGGGGTTTTGAAATTTTTGAAAAATCTTTTATGAATCTTCTATAAAAACCAGCATGTCCCAAAAAACTTCTAATGCCTTTCACAGTTGTTGGAGGGGGCAATCCTGTAACTAAATCAATTTTGATCTATCTACTTCTATGCCCCAAAACAATTCCTTCAGTAACCATGAAATGACATTTTTCCCAGTTCAAAATCAAATTTGTCTCTTCGCACCTTTTGAGTACAAGAGTCAAATTTTGCAAACAGTTTTCAAAAGTTTTTCCGAACAAAGTAAAATCATCCATAAAAATTTCCAAAAACTTTTCTCTCATATCGGAAAAAATGGCGGACATGCACCGTTGAAAAGTGGCTGGTGCATTACATAGTCCAAAAGGCATTCTTCTGTAAGCATATGTACCATGAGGACAAGTAAATGTTGTTTTGTCCTGATCCTCGGGGGCTATCGGAATTTGGTTATACCCAGAGTAACCATCAAGAAAACAGTAAAAAGCATGACCTGCTACTCTTTCCAACATTTGATCAATAAAGGGTAAAGGAAAATGGCCTTTTCTGGTAGCATCATTTAATCGTCTGTAATCAATACAGACTCTCCATCCTGTGACAGTTCGGGTAGGTATGAGCTCATTATTTTTTTTTCACAACAGTCATACCTCCCTTTTTTGGTACTACCTGTACTGGACTTACCCAAGGACTGTCAGAGATTGGGTAAATGATACCGGCTTCCAATAATTTTACCACTTCCTTTTTCACAACTTCCTGCATTGCTGGATTTAGCCTTTTTTGTGGCTGGACAATCGGCTTGTAGTTTTCCTCCATCAGTATCCTATGTGTGCATATAGCTGGGCTAATTCCCTTGATATCTTCGATTGTCTATCCCAAGGCTTTCTTATGCTCCCTCAGCACTTTGATCAATTGCAATTCCTGTTCATTGGTCAATAAAGATGAGATAATTACTGGAAAAGATTCTTTCTCAAGATAAACATACTTTAAATTTGAGGAAAGAGTTTTAAGTTCAAGTTTTGATTGAACTGTTTCTTTTGGCTCATCATCTCCCTCATTTTCTAAAGTTCCAGCCTCTTCTTTAATTTCTGGATCTTCGTCATTAGTAGTGCCTGATCTTACCAAACATCTTTCCAATGAGTCAGAAAATAACTTGTCATCCTTGTACTCATCTGTAATATCATTAAGGAGGTCAATAGTAAAACAATGAGATGATGAGTCATCATCATGATATCTCATTATCTTCTGCATATCAAAAATAACTTTCTTCTCATCTACTCTCAAAATCAATTGTCCTTGATGTACATCTATTATTGCCCTACCTGTAGCTAGAAAAGGTCTTCCCAAAATGAGAGGTACATTAGTATTTTCTTCCATTTCAAGGACAATAAAGTCTACTGGAAACACAAACTTATCAACTCTCACAAGAACATTTTCAATTATTCCTTTTGCTTTTTTTGTACTCTGATCAGCTAGTTGTAATGAAACAACTGTATTTTTTATATCCCCAAGTTCCAATTTTTGAAAAATCGAAAATGGTATCAAATTGATGGATGCTCCAGAATCACATAAAGCTTTTTCAAAATGAGTTCCTCCCATGCTACATGGAATGGTAAAACTGCCAGGATCTCCAAGTTTTTGTGGAAGCTTATTTTGTAAAATAGCACTACATTTTTCTGTAAGCTTAACCACTGAAATTCCTTCAAGTTTTCTTTTGCTGGACAAAATTTCTTTTAAAAACTTGGCATAAGATGGCATTTGAGTCAAAGCATCTGTGAAAGGAATATTTATATACAATTGTTTCAAAATTTCCAAAAATTTTGAAAACTGCTGATCAAGTTTTTCTCTTTTTAGTTTTTGTGGAAAAGGAATTGGCTCACAATTGGAATTATCTTTATTTTCATGAGCAATTTTTTTCTTTGTATCAAAATGTTTTTCCTTACCATTATCAATAATTTGACCCTCTATTTGATCTTCCTGTTACTTACCCTCTCTGTTAGGGTATGGATCATCAAGATTCTTGCCTGATCGCAAAGCAATGGTTTTAACATGTTCTTTTGGATTTTTTTCAGTATTGCTTGGCAATGGTCCTTGGATCTTTTCTGAAACAAGAGTAGCTAATTGACTTACTTGAGTTTCCAGGTTCTTGAGGGAAGCATTTTGACTTTCCATTTTTTCATCAGTAGTTTTGATGTACTTGTACATCAAATCTTCCAAAGTTGGTGCCTGCTGTTGTGGTCTAGGTTGTTATGGCCTAAAATTTTGTTGCATCCTGTTTTGTCCTTGGAATCCAGGTGGTCCTTGTGTTGGTTGTTTCTGAAAATGTTGAGCATTTTCTGCTCCATTGGGATTACTCCACTGGAAGCCAGGATGCTTTTGGGCCAAAGAATTACCGAATGAATACGTTCTGTATCCAATTTAGTTAACCTGTTCATCAACTTGATTGCTAGCTTGGCATTCATGGTTCTGATGATTTCCTGCACAGAAATCACAATTGTCAGTTGAAGCGGGCTGTTGAGATTCTACCTGAAAAGTATCAAACTTTTGAGTTAGAGAAGTAATTTGTTTTGACAAGTTAGCCAGAACATCAGATTGGTTTATAGCTGCAGCTTTCTTAAGGATTACTCTTTCAGATGGCCATTGTACCGCATTCTCGGAAATTTCATTCAACAACTGTAAAGCTTCACCAGTGGTTTTTCCCATTATGGCACCTCCAGCTGCAGCATCTATAACATTTCTTGCCGATGGTTTTAGGCCATGGTAAAAAATATATAGTTGCATGTGCTCAGGGATGCCATGATGTGGACATTTTCTTAACATAGCTTTTAGTCTTTTCCAGGCTTGATGTACTGACTCTGAGTCAGTTTGCACAAAGTTGGTTATATCTTGCCTCATTTTAGTGGCTTTGGCTGGGGAAAGATATTTACTGAGAAATTTTTGTGTCATCTGATCCCAAGTGGTAATGGATCCTCTAGGTAAACTACGTAACCATAATTTTGCTTCTCCCTTTAAAGAAAATGGAAACATGCGTAACTTAATTGCATCTGGTGAGACACCATTATATTTTGCCGTTTCCACCAATTCTAGAAAATCAATCAAATGACTGTGAGGATCCTCACTGGCTTCTCCATTAAATATACAATTTTGTTGTATGGCTTGAATTAAGCCAGTTCGGATTTCAAAGTTATTAGCGGCCACCGGTGGCTTTCTAACACTTGACTCACATTCAAAAGGATCTGGTCTAGAATAATCCCTTAGGATCATGTTAGCTGGCCTGGGACCACTTCATCGAATTGGTCCTCAGGAATAGGTGGGATAATTGGTGGGTCTGGTGGTGGTGGTGGATCATGTTCATGTTCCATGTTTGTATATGATGAAGAGAGAGAGATTGAGTTTTGCTCCTGTCTGCTTTTTCTAAATGATCTTTCAATTTCAGAATCGTATTCAACAAGTTCCTTTGAAGAGGAACGGGTCATATACCAACTGAAATTCCTGCAAAAAGTAACAAAAAAAAATGATTCTTAAATTAGTAAAAAGATAATTAATATGAAGTAGACAACTGCCAATCCCCGGCAACGGCGCCAAAAATTTGACGAGTCCAATGTATATAAGATTTTCCTGCTCGTTCTTGTCAAATTTTAGTATAGTTTATGATATCATCCACAGAGATTGGAGAATCTATCCTACAAATTTATATTATCAATCCTACTATTTAAGAGAATCAATTTTTGGGTGAAAAGAGTTGAATTTATGATCTACTTGAAAGTAAGAAAACTTGTTTTTGATTTTTCTTTTAAAATAAAAGAGTTGGGATTTCATGGATTCACTCGGTATAAAATTATAATAGAAGTTAGATATTTCATTTTCTATTCCACATATTAATTGCTTAAGAGAAAGGAAATTAATACTACTCCGAGTTTCTCAATTAACTATGCCTCTTTCGATTAGCATAATAAAATGATTAACTTGTAGTACTGGAGTAATAAATACTTATCTTGAATGAGTACATCGTATGAACAAAAACCTCTTTCGATTAGCTTTTGTTAAATTCCAAAACTTGGCTAAATGATTTTCTTCTCTCGAATGAAAAACTCAAATATCAAGATAAAGAATTTTGAGTGATTAAATATAACTATTTCAAATTATCACGAGAATATATTTAGTTATCAATATTCCCGTTTAATTTTTGTTTCTTTCGATAACAAAAATTAGCAAGAAGTATTATAGCATAAATATATAGGCTTGATAAAGTTGAATAGCATAGTATTTAATACTCTGATGTAAGATTTTGACAAAGTAGGATTCTCACTCAAGAATAATAAAATACCAAAATTTCCATTATAATAATATACCAAGCTTCAACACTGATCCCAACTTAAAGAAAATTACTCCATGGAGAAAATACTAAATACTACAAAAGTGGAAGAACTTAGTATTTTTAAAGAAAGGAAAAATATAATTTTAATACTTAAAAGCTTAACCAATATTATAGATAGTATTTGGTGTTGCTTTACACAGAGAAAGGATGATCATTCTCAACAAAAACGTCGATCTATTTATAGAGGAATTGTCAGCCAAAAACTTCACTAATGCAAAACCATCGATGTCATGTATGGCATTTCTTTGTCATTTTCCCACTAATGCGAGCCATTGATGGCATTAGTGCACTTCTTTCCTTTTTGCCACTAATGTGAAGTCATCACTAATGCCATTGGTGACATTTCTTTTCTTTTGTCCCACGGATGCGAGCCACCGATGCCATCTGTGGCTTCTCTTCCTTTTTGCTACTAATGTGAAGTCATCACTAATGCCATTGGTGGAATTTCTTTTCTTTTTTCCCACGGATGCGAGCCACCGATTCCATCTGTGGCTTCTTTTCCATCTTCCTTTCTTTTGCGTTCTTTCCTTTCCTGAAAGGTTGTTTTGTGTATTTGCACATATTTGAAGATAATATCATATATTTTATATAAAAGCATAAATATATATAATAATTTATATATCTAAAATTGTATAATATATATAACTATCAAGGAACATGAAGATACAACAGGGGGTGGATGGGAAAGAGATGGAGTAGCTTGGACTAACTTTGGAAGTGAGATTGAAGAATTTTGAAAGGAGAGTGTTGATTCATGAGAAGAAAAATGGGGTAGTTGACATCAAGATTGAAGGTCGCTAAAAGGAAAGATGTCCTCACGGAAGGTAGCATGGCGAGATATATAAACACGCCCAGTACAAGGATCATAATACCGAAACCCCTTGTAACCTTTGGAGTAGCCTAAAAAGATATATGCAACTGAGCGGGGCTACAGTTTTTGCGGGACAGTGGCAGTAAGATTGGGATAACACAAACATCCAAATGTACGAAGAAGAAAAATCAGGTGCTCTGTTGAAGAGTCGCTCAAAAGGTGACTGCTTTTTGAATTTATGTACAGGTAAAAGGTTGATAACAAAAAGAGAAACGTTTAGGGCTTTAAGCCAAAATGAGGCAGGTAGCCCTACTTGGAACAATATGGTGCATGTTGTATCTATGAGATACGATGCTTTCTTTCAGCGACACCATTTTGTTCGGGAGTATGAGGACAACTGAGACGAGGGAGAATTCTATGTTTATAAAAAAAATGACTGAAATTCGGAATTGACACACTCACCACCGCAATCTGATTGAAAATATTTAATATGAGCATCAAATATATTTGCAACCATGGCATAAAATTTTTGGAATGCGGGAAAAACATCAGATTTTCTTTTAAGAGGATAAAGCCAGCAATATTTGGAAAAATCATCTAGAAATACCACATAATAATGAAAACCAGACATAGAAAAGATGGGGGAGGACCATACATCTCTATGGATTAACTCAAAAGGAGAATGAGAAACTGATTGCGATAATTCAAATGGCAGCTTATGGTGTTTTCCCAAGGCACATGCATTACAAGGTGCAGAAGTAAACTTCTATTGAGAACATGAAAGAAATTTATTACAAAATAAAAATGACAAAGTAGAATAATTTTCATGAGCAAGAAGCTGGTGCCAACGTTCAGGACTAACTCGACTTGTGACATATGCATGATGGCTGAATGAGACAGTAGCTTCTTTAGAAGTGATTGGATATAGTGGACCGGTACTACTGGACTGAAAAATTATTTTTCCCGTCGCCATTTCCTTCACAGAAAAACCAGAGTGAGAAAACTCAAAAGACATTGATTATCCTCACAAAATTTACAAACAGAAAGAAGATTCGCACGAAGTGAGGGAACATGAAGAACATTATTTAATTTGAAGGTGTGGGAGGGGGTATTCAGCGTCGAATTACCAACAGCTTTAATAGTTAACAAGGAACCATCACCAATAAAAATTTTATCAGATACAAGATACGGGGAAGAAGAATAAATTATACCAGAGTCCGAAGACATATGTGCAGAAACACCAGTGTCTGGATACCAAATAGTATCACCAACTTTCATTGCAGCAAGAGACTGAGAAAGCGTTGTACCATTTGCACTAGCTGAAGAATTTGTAGAGCATTTACGAGCAGTGTGACCAAATTCGTCACATAATTGACACTGGATAACAGTAGGGGCAGCACTTAAAATCCCTGGAATAGGAGCTATTGGTGGACGATATATTGCGGAAGCATAGGGAGGCCTCTATTGAGTAGATGAAACATGAGTAGTAGATTGATATTGTGTTTGGATAGGAAAAGAATTATGGGTGAACTGTTGTTGTTGTGAGGCACGAGCATCAGAGGAGTTACGTCCGACCACGTCCTTTGAAAGAACCACGACCACGATAGGAAATTAAAGCAGTAGACTGAAGTACACTATCTGTAGAGTTTGGCAGCGAGTTACGTGAGGTGTGAAACAACCTCGGTAAGTCGTTTAAGAAGTTAGGACTCCAATTGACGTGCCGATAATTTTAAAATATTTGTAAGGTCCATTGAGACTTATTTGTAAAATTTGAGCTAAATCAGACCTCGTTTGGTAGGCATCGGAAGAAGGTTTCAGTTTTTATTGTCGATAAATATTAAAAAGAGATTTTCGAGCTCGATTTTAGCGAATGAGCTCCGATTCGAAATCTGAAAGCGCCGTTAGATTCGTATGATTATTTGTGACTTTTGTGAACTTTCGAAAGTGAATTTCGGTGTTGTTCGGCTAGTTTCCGCTAAAATGCCGAAAGTTAAATAATTTGACTTTTTTCTATTTAAATTCGCATTTTGAGTTTCGGGAGTCCAATTTGAGATCCGCCTTCGCGAGTATGTTATATATATTTTTTATAACTTATATGCAAAAGTTGGAATTATTTTGAATATCATAGAGTACCGTTTAAATTTTCGTCGAGAAAAGAAAAGAAAAGAAATAAAAGAAAAGAAAAACAAAAGAATAATAATAAATAACATAAACGGTGGTCCTTAGCGACAAATTTGCATATGAAACACAGAGAGAAACAGAACGTGAAATATGAGAAGAGAAAACGCAGCAGAAACAAAAAAATGCCATAAAATGAGAAAAGAGCCGGGAAAATAGTATAATTTTTACCCCGAAACATTCAGAGTGGGATCGTTTGGCAATGAATTCAAAGGACAAAGCGGTTGTTGAGTAATTGTGCTAACTTTGTAACAAGGTAAGTATTTATATCCATTTCTTTGGAGGCACCTGGCTTCGTGGATTTTCTACCACGTATTCCTTACGTGTGTAGCTGCCGATAGGCGTACTTATTATGCCTTAGCTTTGGATTTACATTTTATATTATATGTTATGTCCTATTGTTGGTATTGCATTGAGGATCTGAGCATTTTACCCTGACTGTGAGTTGACATCTACTCCCCGGCTGTCGATGAGAGTCCCGAGCCGATGATGGGTTATTATTGAATCATATTGCATTGCATTACATTGCATCATATTGAGGGTAAGAGGATTCCGTCCTCGGAGCAGGAGGATTCCGCTCCATTGCATCATATTGAGGGTAGGAGGATTCCGCCCTCGGAGCAGAAGGATTCGGCTCCATTGTATCATATTGAGGGTAGGAGGACTCCGCCCCCGGAGCAGGAGGATTCCGCTCCATTGCATCATATTGAGGGTAGGAGGATTCCGCCCTCGGAGCAGGAGGATTCCGCTCCATTCATTTAGCACATGTGACCCTTTGCATCATATTTCATTTCATCTCACTTCATTTCATTTCATCTCAATTCATACCATTGTGTAGACTTGCGGTACATGACTACCGTTCTGCTTATATGTGCATTGCTTATTTGTTGATATGTTCTGGCACGCACCCTTGGTTGAGTTGAGAAGTTTCTTACGTGTTTCCGGTTGTTATCTGGCTCTGCCTTTTTATAATTTAAATAAAAGAAATTTGGTTTATCTTTTTCTTCTCCCTGGCTAGCTATCATATTCTTTGAGGTGGCTAGTTTGCCCCACTTATTGAGTCCTTTTGACTCACCCTTGTTTGTTGTTTGTTTTTGTCTATCTATTTCGTTTTGGGAGGTTTGCTCCAGGATTGAGTTCGCCACGTTGTGAAGGAGCGAAGACGACTTCAGCTGTAAGGGTGAGCCAGCTTTTATTCCGGATGGCCACCAGTTTATGGGTTGTTATTTCAGTTGCATTTTGCTCCCTTCAGGAGGTATCGGTCTTCTTTTGTACTCTTAGATGTCTAGTCTGGATAGCCCTAAACCTAGTATGTTGGGTAGTCAGCTGTAATTTCTTTTGTACAGCTTAGAGGTATCAGTATGTTTGTATTTTTTTTAGTCTTGTCCTTATTTATGAATTATTATAATTATTTTCCTAATTTAATTGGTAAGGGTTCGCCCGACGGGTCTGGGGGAGAATGTCGGATGCCCGCACGGCCTAACCGAATTCCGGGTCGTGTCAGTGTGATGCGAGTTTCATGGGCTAGAAGAAGAGCTCTAGTCATTTTATACTTCGTCAAGGATGATGGATTTTATTTTATCTAGTTAGAAAGGATAAACCTACTCCATAAGACTACTCAATATATGATGCTTGGTAAATGAGTTTACCTCCATGGCTCTAACTATTTGGTTGGATTTTCGAGTCATCAATCAATTGGAGAAAGTTCGGTGTAGTTGGTGATCATCTATAGATTGATTGAAAATTAATTCATTTGTTTCAATTTAAGTGATAATTTTCACATTTTGGAATGCCAGAAAAAAAAATTACATCATTTTATTAGTAATATTGTTTCGTATAATCCTTATAATTTTCAAGAACTCAAATTTATTTATTACTATGGCTATTCTATCTTTTGATGTGATACTTTTATAATCTAAATTATCAATGATTTTGCTAATGGTTCTACCATTGCTAATATAAATCACTAGTCAAATCAATATATTAACTTATATGTCTATTATCCATTATTGTATATGTCAAACTTGAGATTAACTTAAATGAAAATGCAATCGGTTAGCATAGCCAGTCCTAAGTTATTTGGACACCAAAGACTAAGTGAAGATTGTTGTTTAATTATTAAATAAATCAAAAGACACTCGATTAGGTAAATATGTTTTACTTTTGTGGACATAATATTTGATATGCGTGACAATAGAAGGGTGTTGAGTGTGTTGAATGGTGTTAAAAAAAAAAAGGTTGTCCCACATCGGTGGTAGAGAGAGCGCATGATGCCCATATACAAAAAGATAGAAAATAGGATAAGTGGCGACGGACTGTATTTTTTCTGTGACTTATTTGATACTATCATATTTAGTCCTTTGCATGCAAGTTGAAATTCCCTATAGATTTTTTGTGTGAGTTTTATATTGGATTGATAGATGATCTTGCTAGTGACTCCTCGGCTCAAATTTTTGACTCTGCTTACTGACTGAATAGCATGATATGTCTTGCTCGTTCTTGTTAGGAGTTGACATTGGTCCTTGTTGAGTAGTTCATGTGCCATGTGTGATGAGATTTTTGTATTGATTCTCGTGCTTGCATTATTGGTGTAGAACTTACCCTAATTATTTTTCGAGGCGAAATCCTATGATGTACTTGGCTTAGGAAATGATAGTAAGTCTCTTTGGCCCGTTTGAATTTTTTGTAGCCTTTCCTTTACGATATGACATTAGCCAGCCCCTTTGAGCCATTGGTAGCCATATTACAAGTCGTAACCTATTTTTGTGATTTGTACTGTCCACTCTACTTTTTCCTATCTCCTTGAGCACTTATATGTCCAACGAGCTAAACAACTTAAGTTGGAGTTAAGGGTGGTGCGGTTTAAGTTGATAACCATGAGAAGCAAAAGAGGTTTTGGAAAAAAAAGAGTAAAATATTTTTTTAAAAAATGGGATAAAAGAAAAGGCTGAAAAGAGTTGATGAAAAACAATAATAAAGAGAGAATAAATAAAATGAGGAGCAATTGGGAGTTGAATCGAATGGGAAAACAATGGTTGGAAAGAAAGTGGAAATTGAGGTTTAAATAAGCTTTGTAAGTGCTTAGGGAGGTGTAGTTACTATTATCTATATATTTATCCGACCAGTCTAGCCAGTGTTACAATCTTGATAAAGTCCTACTTAATTCTAGGTCGAGTGTACCTACATTAATGAAGAACTACAAGACAGGAAAGCCTATGGTGCCATTGTGTGGTACTTGAATTTCTTTGTGAGTGTGAGCGAATTCTTTCTATCTTGTATGTGCCTTATGATATTTTGACATTTTGTATGTGATTGGGACTAGTCTTTGATTGGTGAGGGCACATGGATTATCAGAGATAGGAGCAGTTATTAGGCTCTTAGTTTTGAGTAAGTGAGCATGTCTTGAGTATGTTCGTGAGTTGAGTGGAGTGGAGTCGAGTCTTGAGGTTTGGATGTCACTACTTGATTGTTTTGATAATTCATATGTTTCAAATGTGTGACATATAAATATGGGGACGTAGTGTGCTTGTATTGGTGATTAATTGTTGGTATCAACCAAAGTCATACGTTTGTGCTTCCTTAATATTCTTGACTTGGTTGGATGATCTTGATTGAGTGAAAGTATGTTGGGTTAGTTGTTCGTCCCTTGGTTGGATGAGCTTGATTGAGTGAAAGTATGTTGGGTTAGTTGTTCGGGGACGAATAAAGTCTAAGTTTGGGGTGTTGATGTTGGACATATGTCTTATGTTTCTAACGCCAAATCCTTATCATATTGATTATGTGCCCAATAGTCATTGAATTGAGATATATTTCTAACTTGATGTGTTTGAATATTGTGGGAATGTAATGAAGTAAATTAGAGCTTAATTGGTACAAGGACAAGGAAGTAGCAACGCATACAGTCTCCCATGCTTGGTATGCTCGGATGTGCACACTGAATAGAAGTCTCGAATGAGATTGGAGAAGCTTTGCACGTCTCCCACATATTGTGTTCCATATATAAACCCTTGTAAACATATTTTGAGACTTTCTTACGAACTTTTGGAGGCAAGACCTATAGTAGAGGCTAGAATTATCAAGATTCGACAAAAAAGTTGTAATTTATTTTTTCCTCTTCATTGTTTCATGACTTATGGATTATTTTGTGAGAAATCTACCATGAATATGAGTAGCTAAATGCTATTATTCTAGAGTTGTGGGTTAACTATGCAAGTTGTACTCGAAAGTTGATTGAAATATATTGAGTTAATCATATTGGGTTGTTTATTTAATTCCGCTTTTAATTACTTGATTTCCTGGTCAGTTGTTGAGTACTATCTACGAACCTCAGGTTGAACTAAAAAGTGAGAGCCGTAGGTTGCAATAGAATTAAATAGAGCATGTTCCTGAACAGGGGCATCGGGGAATTGTTTCGCGGTTAGAATAGAAATATACCTAACAGTCACGCTTAGTCAATATACAGGAAAAATACATGCATTCTTGTTAATTCTAATTACATAGACAAAAAGGCGTAAGGTTAGCTTGAGTAGGCGAGGGTATTGAAAGAGTCATGTGAGTAAAATCAACCTTGTGATTAGAAACCCAGATAAATAAAGTTAGTTCAATTAGCAAAAAAGTGCAACTGGATTGGTGAACGTCTCATGACCCTGAAATATGTCCTCTCACTGATATCTAGAAAACTTGTCTTACATTCAATTGTTACTTAATTTAATCTCTGTTAATTAGTTATAATCAAAACTTAAAATTTTGTTAAGCTTTCTTGAGTGATATTTGAATTCGAGTTTGTTTAGTTAATAATTAATCAATAGTCCTCATAGGAACGCTACTTTTCTTATCACTTTATACTTGTGTGTGTGTGGAGCGGCACAACCCTCTACCATTTGAGCTAGATTTTAGGATGGAGTTAGGTCCAAGCTTTATGGGCGCCTGGGTGTTGGATTTTGTCATGGTATCAGAGCCAATGGATGGTTCCGGTTGGAGCCCTTTTTGAGCACGAGTCCACGTGCCACCTATGAAGGGTATAGGCTGGGCGTGCGGGGGGAAGGGGTGTGTGCTGAATAGTGTTGGTGACAAAAAGAGCATCCCACACCGGTGGTAGAGAGAGGGCATGATGCCCATATAAGTTTGGGCAATCCTCAATCCTTTGAGCTAGATTTTGGGGTGGAGTTAGGTCCAAGTTTTATAGCCGCTCGAGTGTTGGATTTTGTCAGGAGTAATTAACATTTACTCGGTAAAGGTAAATTTGAAGCAGTAATTCCTTATAAGATTAATTACGTCGTAAGACAATCTAAATAGATAAATTACACATTTTACTGATACTTTTAAATAAACTATAATACATAACAACACTTTCCACTTTATTTCCCAACATATACCATTTTCCATTTCCCTCTCTCACTACATAAAATCCTATATTTTTCCTCTCTTTTTCTCTCCCCTCCTCCACCTACCCGCAGGCCAGAATCTGTCTTCGGCGTCCACCAATCTCGCTCCGACCTCGTTGCTACAGCACAACAACGGCGCTGCTTTTCTATAGTGGCGCTTCTCTGATCTGTTGCTTTTCTGGCGGCAGTGCTGCAGCTTTGATCTGCTCTTTTTTTTTTCTTTTGAATGTGTACATATGTGTATGTTTTATGTATAACTTTGTATTTATTTTATATATAAATATGTATATCTTTGTAATTTTTTATATAAATTTCTATCTTCATTTTTGTATGTGTATATGTGCTGTATGTATGTGTATGTTGTTGTATGCTTGTGGTATGTGTATGTGTAGAATAGAAAAGTTATGTGAATATATATTTTTTTAATTATCTTTGTATGTTTTGTGTATATTTTTGTATGTTTGTGTATGTATGATTATATTTAGTTTCAAAATATTAATTTTTAAAAAGTTTCAATGTATATATGTGTATTTTTGTAAGTTCCATTGTGTAAATTAAATTAAAAAAATTTTGAAAAAAATCTGGCGACGGTGAGTAGTGGCAATAGTACCATGAGGCAGTGACGATTGAAGAAGTTAGGAAGAAGGAGATAAAACCCTACTTAGTATTTGTTATTTGAAACTTGTATATTTAGGGTTATAAAAGTGTTACCATATTTCGTAAATTGTATACTATCGTTATTTTATGTAAGTTTAAGATTATGTTTGTGTATTTATATAAACTCACATCCTTTTATAGTAAAAAAATATTACAATAATGTTGTTTGATCAGATTATTTTTAACTAATTTAGCAAAATATTGTTAAACAAAATATGTAATATAACATAACATGTATAATTAATTTAAAAAAACTTAATAACCCATTTTAACATATCCGTGCAAATCACGAGAAAACAACAAAGGACTCCAAAAACTCTTTCCCCATTTGTTGCACGTACCATATATAACAATAACAATAATTTATAAATGCTCTTTTTTCTCAATCAAGTTTATAAATCTATGTCATGCATCTTCATTTTAAAAAAAAACGACAACTATATTAACTCCCACAAATTACTGAAACTTTCACAAGTTAATTGTAAGCTTTCTACTAGTAGTATTCTCCCAATCCCATTTTATGCGACATGGTGTATAAATGAAAACGAAATTAAAGAAGTAAATATAGATTCTCAATACTTGTGATTTAAAATATTCCCTCCCTCCTTGAATAAGTGGTCTTTCTTCATTTTTGTCAATTTAGAATGGCAACACAAAATTATCTATTTTTGTCAAAATATTGTGATTGTTTATTAAAAAGGTAAAAAAATGATGATTTATTTTTATCACATTTAACAATAAAATAAAAATGACAATCAGGTAAATAGGAGTAAATATTCAAAAAATTTCACCGCATGCCCACCATAAGGAGTGATTTTGCAAAATTACTCGCGCTAAAGAGTGTTTTAGCAAAATGCCCTTATTTAGTCCGGAGCCAAGTCTTCAAGGCAAAAGTTTTGTAAGTCTTGGCAATTGGCTGCTTCAAGGGTAAGTGATGTTTTGCCAATACTTCAAGTTATATGGCGAGAATGCAGGGAAGATTGGAAGGGGCAAGTCTTGGTAATTGCCAAGACTTATGACGAAGTGCGGCAAGTGTTGGCTGCCGTCCAAGTGTTGGCAAATCGAGCAGGGGACAAAGGCAAGTCTTGCCTTTTGCCAAGACTTACGGCCAAGTGCGGCAAGTATTACCTTTTGCTAATACTTGAAGGGATAAGTGTTGAAAAACAGAGAAATATAAAAGGCAAGTCTTGGCCCCGACCTAAAAACTTGACATGGGTATTTCGGTCCGGATTTTTTTCATTAAAGCTTAATGGGGGCATTTTTGCAAACCATTTCTTAGCGCGGGCAAAGGTAAACCATTGCTTCCCGTGTCATATTTTTGCAAATCGCCGTTAATATTTATATTTTTTACACTATGTAACCTTGAAATCTAAAGTATATATCTGTCCTACCCATTAAAAATTACACTATCCATAAAATTAAAATTATTTAGTCGACCTACCCATTTATTATTATATACCTTTGTTATACTTTATGAGAGTATACCTTTATGGTATACTATAAGCCTTGACGGATAGGGCAAGTACATAGTTTATGAATAGGGCACATAAATATAAAACTTATGGATAGAGGCGGGTAAATATTTTGATTTTGGTAGCTATTTTCGTAAATCTCCCTTAATATTTTTCTTAATAAACATGAGAATGAAAACTTGGATACTTATAATGGGACAAAAGTAGTATGTTATTGTAAATATTTGTGTTATAATAAAATATCTCATTATAGACTGAACAAAAATTTGAAGAACTATTTCTAAATATACTGATTAATAAAAAGGAAAGTACTTAGTATAAATTGGGAAACAATGGGTATTTCTTTTTGCTACATAATTTATAGACCTAGGCACTAGTAACCTGTTAGATTGGTATTCGAGATTAGAAGTACTATAACATACTCCTATTCATAGTATTAGATTGTTTCAATTGTAAGTTTTCTACTACCTATACACGTTTTTTATATAGTTTTATAAGTACTTGGTAAAAGTTGTGTTAGTGTGACATATGGGTTACGTCACGATTTAAGCGGTGAAAATATTTGTGTCAAGTAGGCTGTTTACAATACAATTTTATAGGGTGAATCCCTATTTGGTGCACTGGACTGTTCTTTTATTGATGAGTACTTGATATTATGAAAAATGTGCTTCATATTCTTCTTGTATTTGTCCAAGATCAAGTCTTTTGAAGGTCTCTGTTACTTATTATATAATCTTTATTGATCAGGGGTTTAACTCTACAGTATTATGAGGCATAAAAGTGGGACAATGGCTGCTGTTTTTCTGCTGCTTTTGCCTATTGTTTTTCCAAGCCTTTTCACTCCTTTGAGCCATGCTTCGCCCTCCATTCTCTCGGTATTGTTCCTGTTTATGTCACTCTGTTATTTATTTTTCTTGCTTTATGTCATTAGAAATTGTCACGGGTCGAGCCGTGGAAACAACAACCAATGCTTTATGTCATGAGGGTAGGTTGCATACATAACACCCTTCGGGTGCGCCCTTCCCTGGAATATGTCATTAGAAATTGTGCAGTACCTATTGAGCCGAGGGTCTTTAGGAAACCGCCTCTCTACCTCACTCGAGATAGGGGTAAGGTCTGCATACACCCCACCTTTCCCATACCCCACTTGTTGGGATCATACTGGTATGTTGTTGTTATTGTTGCTATTGTGTTAGACAAATAATATGAGTAAATTTAATTGTAGTGAAATAAGATTAAATGGAACATTATAGATATTGAGGATTGGTGCCCAAGGATTTTGTTCAATGGAAAGAGTGTAGTTCCGTGATGTCTGGGTTAGGCACACGTCACGAGTTTGAACGGGGTAAAATTTTAGTATTTAAGTAGAAAAGGATAGAGGGCAAACCATTATCCACCTAGTATCGAACCGTGCTGGCAGGCTGGCCATCAAGGGATTCTCAGTTATAAAGAATGATGTTGAGGATTGGTATGGCTGACTCCAACTAGTTTAGGATTGAAGTGTTATTGTTCCTGTGGTTGTTGCTGCCTACTCATTGTGCATCTTTTTACTTAGTATTTTTTTTTTCAGTTTGCAAGTACCCGTATAGCATTCTTTAGTGATCCTATTACTTCAATGTCTTTTTTCCTTCTAAATTTTGCTATTTGTTTCCACCTTTTTGCTTTTGTTGAGGTCTGTTGAGAATAAATAAAATGGTTCCTGGGGATGGATAATGCAGTGGAAAAGCATACACATACATACCATTTTGAAGTGAAAATGGTATCTGAGTAAGATCAGATTGTATGGAGGATCATTGAAGGGGTTGAATTGTAAAAATTTAGTTTGTCTTGTTTAATCTTTGGGTGCATAAAGGGTTCAAATCTCAGTGGAGACAAAAACACTAGGTGTTTTCTTTCCATCTGTCTAAGGTTTGGTGGACAGAGTTATACCTGGGGTGGTGGGAGGTAGTAGGAACCTAGTGGAGTTGCTCGAGGTGATTACAAGCTGGCCCGGACATCACCGTTGTCAAAAAAAGGAACAAAGAATCTTTGGGTGTAAGGGAAAGTGGATGGATGATCAGTGATTATATATGAGAACATGGTATTGCCAACAGGAAAGTCGAAGTTGCTATGAATGGTTTCAGACTACACAGGAAACAGAACTCTAGTAGAGTAGAGCCTTGGATAACATGGACTCCCTATGTGAAAAGTAGATTCCCTTTCCATTAATTCCTAGTCTACCCTGAATAAACTTTCAACAACTTGGGGAGTACAGTCAATCTGTGCCTGCAAATACATGCTATTGGTTGTCACTTCATGAAATGAATTGCACAATTCATGAAACTTTAATGGAGAAATTTAAATCCGTCATTTAATCTGCATCCGCAGGAATGGAATGCTCCAAAACCCAGGCACTCACGTCTTCTGAAGAGTGCTCTACAACGCCAAATTGTGCGTAAGAATACTGGTCACATTTATTTGTACCTCCAAATTATACTCATGTTGCCCAGAGACTGGGTTACTATCTTATTCAGTTCATATTTTTTTCCATTTAGTCCTCTGAAGAACAGTCTAACGTTTGGATGCCTTTGGCCAACCAAGGATGGAAGCCCTGTATTGAATCTGGCACTGCCTCAAGTGAGTGTCTATGCATCAGTTCTTCTAATACGCTTCAGCTTTTATGTGCCGTTTTGAGGATCTCTGTGCTGCTATCTTCCAGTTTGTATCATCAATTTGATCTTCCGTATGCCCTCTTTTCTAATTTACTGTTATTTTAATGCATGCAGCACTACCTGAAAAATCTGAGGGATACATTCAAGTGTTTCTTGATGGAGGGTTAAATCAACAAAGGATGGCGGTGCGTATCATGTGTGCATTGTTTATTGGGACAACATAGATGACAAATACCTATTATAGGAATGTTGTACCATGGATGTCATTTCTCGAGTTATTTAACAAGCTACTCTGAGGGGATTACTGACATGTGTATTTCTTTAACAAGATCTGTGATGCAGTTGTTGTTGCCAAGATTCTGAATGCTACACTTGTGATCCCTTATTTGGAAGTAAATCCCGTTTGGCGAGATTCCAGGTCTCTTAAATATATTGCTTCTTTTATTGATTTTCATTTTTTAATTACATAATACGAGTTTTGTTTAATGGTGGTGTCAAGGCAGCTTGTCTGTCCTTGAATATTCCATTTAGTACTCGCATCCTCTCACAAGTACATAATAAAGTTATCTGCCTCTTCCTGCAGCACATTCATGGATATCTTTGATGTCGATCATTTCATCAATGTTTTGAAGGATGATGTAGCAATAGTTAAAGAGCTGCCAGATAAATTCTCTTGGAGCACTCGAGAATATTATGCAACTGCTGTCCGAACTACCAGAATCAAGACAGCACCAGTTCATGCTTCTGCAAATTGGTATTTGGACAATGTATGGCCTGTCCTACAGAGGTAGCTCACATGATTATCTTTTCTGTTAAAACTGTTATGTTGGATTCTTGGTAGCTACCTATGTGTTCAAAATCTCAATACCAGGATGACAAATAAAAATATATAAGGCCTAATTACTGAAAGTCTTCAGAGTGCTTCTTAATATTAAGCTTACATGAGAAATTTTGCAAATAGATTACCTGTTTTTGATTCATCTCTTAGTAAAAGTGTGGTTCTTCTGACTAGATAGCGAATCTCTATGCATGGCTTTGGCTGGAATTCGTAGTCGCTCTTAAACTAACTTTTTTTTATTTTCTGAATGGTACAGTCATGGGATTGCTGCCATAGCACCATTTTCTCACCGACTGACATTTAACAACTTGCCTAAGTACCTCCAACACCTTCGATGTAAAGTGAACTTTCAAGCACTAGTTTTTGTTCCTCACATAAGTCATCTTGGAGATGTCCTTGTCAATCGCCTAAGAGATCCTTCTACCAAAGGCAATATGGTTGGTAGTAACTACCTTAGAGATGTTACTGAGAAGTACAAAGGAGCAGGAAAGTTTGTTGTTCTTCACCTACGATTTGACAAGGTAAAACACTCTTCTTTGAGCAGTTGTCAGGATTATATTTAAAATTCTGCTCCTCACATTTCAATGATTATCTTCCTGAAGCACTTTGGATTTTTTTAATGAGTCTAGTTTCTGCCTTCACATCTGTTTTCTACTTCCAGCATTCTTTGCATTTTAATGGATGTGCTTTCCTGCAGTACTGTATCAAATAACTAGCCTATCATTTCCAAAAAGTGTTTGTTATCCTTGAAACCTGTTAGAGTCGATATCGTATTTCCTTCTTTGATCCAATTTTTCCTTTCCGTTGTTAGATTCTTTTTCTTTTGAGTTTTCAAAATCTTGCGCTCCATCCACAATGTAACCTTGTTAATAGTAACTTTTTATCTTTCCAGGATATGGCTGCACATTCAGCCTGTGATTTTGGTGGTGGAAAGGCTGAAAAACTAGCATTAGCTAAATACAGGCAAGTGATTTGGCAGGGAAGGGTCCTAAACTCACAGTTTACTGATGAAGAGTTGAGAAGTCAAGGACGGTGCCCGTTGACCCCAGAAGAAATTGGACTACTGCTGGCAGCTTTGGGATTTGACAACAGCACTCGGTTATACCTTGCCTCCCATAAGGTCGCCGATCTTCGACTTTAGATCTGTGATTCTTCATCCTTTCAAAATCTTTCCTGGTGTTGAGGTGCAAGATTATCTTTAAGCCTGTATATTTGTATTCTGAAGTTACTCTTCGTGTAACTGTTTCCAGGTTTATGGTGGGGAAGCACGGATCTCAACCCTAAGAAGTTTATTTCCCCTGATGGAAGACAAAAAGAGCCTTGCCTCTTCAGATGAAAGAGCTCTTATTAATGGAAAAGCTTCCTTGCTAGCTGCAGTTGATTATTATGTCAGCATGCACAGTGATATTTTCATTTCTGCTTCCCCAGGAAATATGCACAATGCAATGGTAACACCTGCACCTTCAATCTTTGAGTTTCAATTTAGCTTCAGTACTTCACTTCATAATATAAGGTATAGGTGTTTGTACCCCATTTCCTTTTTTGTTGCAAAGACTATCATCTGTTTAGTGCATTGCTTGAAGGATTGTGCTCCAAAGGACTCTTCTGTTATGCTTCATCTTTATATTCTCATTATACATTTTTTATTTTAGGGAGATCGGCAAGCCCAAAGAAGTAACTAACTTTAACTGTTCCAATCAGCATGTAGTGAAGAGTTGAACAAAACAGAGCTGCTGATGAATTCAGCTTAAAAACAGAGTTTATTAGTGTTAAATTATATTCGTCTGCAGATTTTCAATAATATCCTATATGGTCATCATAGATCAGATCCAATTTTACTTTATATCCAGGAACAACCCTTGTTTAAGATTTATTTGTATTCCATATTTGATCCAACTAATCAATTTGAAATGAACAGGTGGGGCATCGAACATACTATAATCTGAAGACCATAAGGCCTAACATGGCCTTATTAGGCCCGCTTTTCCTGAATAAAACCCTGAGCTGGCCAGAGTTCCAGGAGGCAATCGTTGATGGGCACAAAAACCGACAAGGGCAGATCAGACTTCGTAAACCAAATCAATCTCTCTATACGTATCCTGCTCCTGATTGCATGTGCCAGGGTTGAGGTTTACCTAAATTTTGATGGTATTGAGTGCCCTATAGATCTTCGTTAGCATTGGCTTATCATTCGTGCCTCTACAGTTAACATAAAAGGCCAACCCCTTTATCTATAGATATAGTATTCGTTTTACCACATGAAAGTTACTTATCTGGTGTAATGTGTATACTTCGGTTTTAGTCTTGTTATGACCATCACACAGAGAGCATCTTAGACCAGAGATATCTTACTATGTTTAGCAGTTAATGTTAACCGAATGAGAACCCGTGAGGAAAATTTTCTTGATTGCCTTTTAGATGTTCTTTGTAGAGGCAGATCAACAGAATGCTATTAACATATTTTGATTCTAGTGCAAATATAAATCACAGATATTCTGATCAAGTTGCAGATGAGCAGCAATGTTCCAAGTTTGATTTAGTATTAGAAACGGAAACAGTGATGTAATATTATCACATAGTAGGTTGATTACAGTCGAGCGATTATATAAAGATATTTTGTCAATATTTTCCATTTGTTACTTTGAAAAGTTCCTCTATTTATAAGGGAAGTCATTCATTGTCACTTTCTACGGGTAATGATAGTGAATCTGGCGAAGCGAATATAATTGTCTTTCTAGTCAACCTACAAGCAATCTTGGTGGGAACGTATTTTTTCTCCATTTGACATACACTTGCTAGTAAAAGTACCTATACGACTTTGGCAAGAACATGAAATTAATCTCATGTCACGACAAGTATCATCAGCATTAATCCACGCCAGCATGATGAAAGAGTAACTAACACATCCAACTAGATATATCGTCCGTTCAAGTGGCAAGAAGCCAAGCACGGAGTACTTGGTCATATGGAAGGGTTGCCGGCGCGAGAAGCTACTTGGGAGAAAGAAAGAGACTATTGGCAATTCTGAGATTCCGCCATTTATCACAAAAGCCCATTCGATGGAAAAAGATGCTTTTGCCATATCCTGACTTTCTTTTGTCCCCCCTCCTATGTTGTCTTTAGATTAAAATCCCCTATTACTTAAAGTCACCTCGTGAGCCAAGGAGATCTTCTCTAACAATTCAAGTGTACCATCTTCTTTCTCATTTCGGGGAAAAGGTGTGGAAGGAAAACGAAACAATGGAGGGATCCGAATCGGACCTAAATGGGAATGACATAAAAAGTCTTTTTCTATTTCGCACCAGAAACTATTCTAGGAGAAGTTCGAATCCGTTCCGTTCGGATATTAATTGGTTTTGGTTTGACATGGTTTACGCGTTGTCACACTTACTATATCCCATTCCAGCTAACCTTATCCTTTCGTTAACAAACCTATCTCACTCGATTCGCAGATTGATCCGACTCGTAATTCACTTCTGACCCCGTGTTCGATAGCCCGACTACTTTACCGACTTGGGGTTCTTTCTCGTAAGTGGTATACCTACACCCCGCATGCACATGAAAGTAATAGCCTTATGTTATGGCCGCCCCCCCCTCCCCCCCCCCCCCCCCCCGACTTATGGCCTTTACGCTACTACTATTGTGATGTGAGCGGTTCAACCAGCAGCCAACTCCGGCATGTCAGCTTAGTTATCCTCATCAAACCACTTACTTGATGTCTAGCTTCCCACTCTGACTATTTAGAAGGAAAGAATAATACCTTAATGAATTGGGCCCTTCATCTTTCTGAATCGAGACCCGGCCCGGCTCGCGTCGCTTTTAACCCTGTTTGCATAGGCTCGTGCACAGATTTACGTTAATTATCCCAGGGGCTTTCACCCCCTCTCCACCTTTACGGAGTTCGTCTGCTCTAATCTCCGAAATTGAAGGTCACCTGACTGAAGAGTTAGTATTGATTCATCCAAAGATGCTTCTTTGAAGCTGGAGTAAGGAATTGTCCACCTCATCACCCCGAAGAGCAGTGGCTCTGTTGTTTTGCACGCCTACAGAGAGACTCCAAAAGTACCGATGCTCAGTCGAAAGAAAGAGCAATCAACTATATGCTTGAGTTTGTCAAATGCTCGACAAGCCACTACATTAGTGGCACATAAATTATGTTCGTCAACTAAGTTTGTTCCCGTCTGATGAAGCCGAAATTAATAATCTTGTTATGACTGTCCCTCTTACAGGGAACTCTTTTCAGGCAGCACTAATCAAATAATAGGGAGGAGAAGTTCAGAATGATGTAATGCAAGTCAACTTATTCAAGAATGTATTGGATCCTGAACCAGATTGGTTTAAATGATGAGGGTAGGATATTAGGGGTTCCCCCACAATCTTTTGATTCGACAAGGAGTCATCCCGGTGATTTTGCCCAGAGAGTTTAGGGCAGAGTCTGATTATTCGGTGTGGAACGATGTACAAGAAATAAATGCTCAGCCTGCAATGTCCGATAACAGCGGTGAAGTAGTGAATCTATCAGCACCATAGCAGTTGTATACAACTTTGGACCAAAGGCTCTTTGAATACTTTTTCAAAAGATTTTGCCAGTTCCAGCAGAGTCAAAGTCAAATAAGAAGGAGCTTGAGCCCGGTACTCCTTCTTCAAGCTATCTGCTTTAGTACTTAGTTAAGGCCCCAGCCCTTCGCCCGGTTCTTCTCCGTCCAAACCCTTCTCCCTAAAAATTCCAGATTTTCTTTCCTCGGCGAATGAAGTTCAACCCTATCGAAGAGATAGATTCGCCCAAGACTAAGGCCGAGCAACTAGCTGCTGCAGGGTAAAAGTGACCGAGATGCGAGGGAAAAACTTTTGTTTAACATTTCCGGAAAGACCATCTAGTTCGACTCGTAATTCACTTCTGACCCCGTGTTCGATAGCCCCTTTCACCCTTAACTAGCTAACTCGATGGGACGTCAACAACGGGAAGCATTCTAATTGGATTAGATTAATATCAATGATGTCTAAACAGGAGGGGGAAGGTAGTTGAATTAGCTTTGGTTCAGTACATTTAATAACTTCCATGGACATACAAAAAAAGTATTTGTTCGAAAAACCTGCATAGGTGCAAGGTACTTTACTTACTATTATAAGTGGACGACTACAGTAGATACAGTCCTCTTGGGCGGCCAAGAGTGTTATGTAAAAAGGACCAAGGAGGATTCAGGAGGAGTTTGGGTTCAATAACATTCACCTTAGTAATTGAAGACTTTTCAGTGCCCTTTCGTTTGGTCCCCTGGGCTTTGGTCCCAAACCTGCTCTATCCCACATAAGATTTTAGAAAAAGGTGGGCTAGGATATTACATATATAGTAGCGCTTGCCTTCACTTAGAAACTCTACGCCCTCTTTTAGCTCGTAGTATCACTCTTGCTTTTGCCTTACCTTCTATTATATTTCCCACAGAGATGGCCTTGTGGTCAACTTCTATTCCGCTTGTTGGAAGGTTCGTTCGGATCTCTTTCCCGGCAACCCACTCAATATCCGAGAGAGGGTAGGCATTTGGCGGCCGCAGATACGGCGAATAAGGCAGCAGTCCTGCTAGCCCGGTATACTACCTCTCCTCCAAAGAAGATTCCAACTGAGAATTCGGGATTGAAGTCTTGAGTGCCCTACTAAAGACTTTGGAAGGCGGATGTCTTGGAAGGGACAATAAGGGAACTCGACGAACAATGCTTTCCCCAGGTCTCCATATTCTATTTATGCTCATAGAACCCGAAAAAAAAAAAAGAATATACTGTCATTTAAGGGCCAAGGATACGATGTGAGAAGCGTAGGTCCGCAGCAGGTCTACAAGCAAGGTAAGTAGGTCCATTACCAGCCGGCTCCGGACCGAAAAGACCTAACGAACTAATCCCTTATCACGGATCGTAGATGCTAAGGAGGTGGGAATCGAAGTGGGGGACCCCTTTACCGCCTGTGTCTATCTCCTGTCAAGTATGCTCCCCAGACATAGACTATGTACAGGGTACTACTCGTGGAAAGATAGAATATCGCCGCGTGAACGACAAAATATAGTTTTTTTCTCCTCTCTTCGGCAAGAATCTCATTTTTTGGTAGTACGAAGGGGGAATTGGCCCAATAATTGGAACTGGTTTAACTAAAGGGCTCTCAAATGTGATCTGATACCTTCTTCCCTTGGTCTGGAACTACGGACAAGGATATTTTACTCAATTCCGCTCTTATTATTTAAAAAAGCGAAAAAAATGAAATTCCAACATCTGATGAAATTGAAACAACTAATCTAATGGCATATCATATATAGTTTCATCGTCTACAGCGGACTGACGGAGCTCTTGGCATTGCTTTGTTTTTCTCTCCTTTCCTATCAGCGAGTTCCCACCCTTTTTTTCAAAATTTCTTCGTTTGTACTTTCCTTCACACAAGGTTTTTAATCCTTCTTCCCCGCTTAGGACAGAAGGGGCGCATCCACCAAAGATGGCAGCGAGAAAGACGGGAGCACGAACGAGGTAGCTTATGCTTTTTTATATCCTCACTACCTGGTTTAAAATAATCTTCTTTTGGCCCTTGATTGGACTTAGAGTTGGGGATAGAAGATCCGCCGCTGTACCTTGAAATTGGAATCGGAAGGCGTAATCGAAGAAATTTCAATCACAAGAAAGAAAGATTTTCGACATCTCTCTCAGAAAAAAGGAAAATAAAAGACGAGAGAATCCTGCCTAGACTCGTCAAACTTTTTTACTCATTCTCCACAGTAATGGATTTACTTTAATTCTTCTTTTCGATCTTGTACTCTATGTAGGCTTGCAAAGCATAGGCTAGACAAGCGGTACACTGAACACCAACCCAATCTCGACGCAAAAAAGGAAGTCATTGTCATTCTAACCGCTGTCAGAAGACGTGAAGTGAGGGCGTGGTTCAGGTGGATGCTTTAACATAGGCGGATGTGGGACACAGAAAGAAACCGGAACAAGAAAGAGCTCATAACCACTGCTTGTGAACAGCTCTCCTCAACTTAAGGCGTGCTTTCTCCAAAGTGTGCACAAAAAGTGACTCATGAACTTGGAATCCCGAGCAGGGGCGGAATCGAAGCGAAGAAATTAGTTCATGCCACGACGATCTATATGGAAGGGCGCTGCCTTTCAAGATGCCAAATATTTCTCAACTTTCATTGGTTCGGCGGGGCTCTTCATCTATCAATCGAAGGTGAGAGTTGTCTTCATTGCTTGTTTTTTGAAGACGGGAGAGATCTCAGATCAGGTTCCCACTATTATACCTCTCTCCCCTTACTCGTTCATTCACTATGTCAGTTGCTTTAGCTGCTCTTTCTGTAATAGGTTGTTGCTTGATCTATATCAATAACTGCAGAATCCCCATGAGTGTACTTACAGCTAGCAAAAGACTAAGGGATAAGCGGTTACCAGAAGTTTGAAGTTGACTTTAATGAGCAACATGCAGATTTGATTGGCTTGGTGGAAACCAAAGTGCGTAGTCTACGCCCCGAACTTGGGAATAAGGGATCTATTGATCATGAGAGAGTGACTCTCGAAAATCTTAGCAGTACGAGAGAGGAGTTGATAGACTATCTGAAGAAGGACGTCATTCTCCTTGGCGATGTGATACAAAGGACGCAGGAGATATATTGGGAGGTATACGAGGTTGACATAGTAAACAAAATTCTGAGAAACTCGATTCTATTGTTGAGAAACAGCTCAAAATAGAAAAGAGAATAGAGCTCACTCTGCTGTCCGATGGTTATGCCCCGGAGTCTCTTCTCAACCAGAGACATGCTATACGAGGTTTTATGTTTTATCCTCGGGGCGCCCCACGGGTGGGGGCCACATACGCGACGGTGCTTTTTCGCCTTCTCTTCGCTCTGGAATCCCTTTAGAGCACAATATAGTGCTGAAACAAGTGAAAAAAGCTCTGGGCACCCCCTATGCTATTATACTTGGACTAGGGGCCCCCTTCCCTAATAAAGGGAGGGCTTTACCACAATTCCCCAAGTAAGAGATAGAATCTCACTAATTGGAAGGAAAAAGAGGGCTTCGATCCATTGCGATTCGCTTTCTTGGTAACTAGATTCCCCTTACATAATGCTTCTGTTGAAACTAAAAAAAGATAAGAAGTCAGTCATTCCCTTCTCATCAGGATTAATCCCACTTTTTGTCCCTTTCCTTTCATAGGTTTTCTAGATAGAAAGAAGGCGAAGCGGGTTGCTTGTCTTGCCTCGAGCCCACCTATAAGAGAAGTACTGCTCTGGACTAGGATGGTGTTGTTCAATGGAAGTGTCTATTCTACCAAACCACGGGACGCAGCCGTAGATCGAGCCCTGGAAGTCCTCTCCTCGCGGCACCTTGCACCTATGAATGACTGTACTCGAGTAGCACCCCTTAATGAAATGAAAGTAGTTGTCTGTGATATATCCTTAAATCAGCCGTATAGAAACAAAATGAACCACTTCTATTCTCGGAGCTGAGGTATATGGAGAATGGCTTTTTGGTCCCTTTCGCCCAGTGGTTAGGACATTGTCTTTTTATATCGAAGACACGGGTTCGATTCCCGTAAGGGATAGGTACTTATTCTCGGCCGCTTTCAGTTAGTGTTCATTGCTGAGAGATCGCTCGCTATCTGGCTGGAAAAGATGGTCCGGAAGCTTCCTCTCTCCTAACAAGCAAGACGAGATCACCACTTCTCTCAGTAATGGACTTCCTTTACTTCATAACCTTAGCCTTAGATATCCTTTCATAGATTCTCGAACCTCCGACAGACAGAATCTCCATGCATGCGTTCTTTCTCTCCTCCTCTCCACCATACATCCCTTTTTTTCTTTTGGCCGTTTTTGTTAGGCATTGAACTCTTTAGTGTTCCCGACCGCCTGCCTTTCGGCCTTAGCGTTCCAAACAACAATCTCGATCGATTATACTTTTGGTTAATTGGGTCGGTGTCGATAGCAGCAGAACCTTTGCTTTGGTCCATACCACGAAACAAGCAAAGATCTAAGATAGTCTGAGTAGACGGTGCTCTCTTTCCTATTGTTTTTGGGGTTCATAACCGGTGCTATTGAATCTGCAATTAAGGGAATATCACTAGCCCCCCTTTGCTATTCTCACTACTGGTACCTGACCCCATCGGCTCAAACCCTCGATTCGATTGTTTTCCAAGAATGTTGAGCCAGGTATGTAAGCCATGTATCTGTTAGGAACTTAATAAAAAGAAGGACTTTCGGTTTTTGCACCCCGTTTTGGTCTTGCAGCTATTTTTAAAATATACATAAAAGTCTCTTTTTTTAAGAAAAATGATTATATATATGTGCAAACAAGAAAATCAAACTATCTTCTTATTGATACTATCTATTTATCCTTTCATTCATTATCATTAGTCCAGCGTGAAACTAAGAAAGAGAGATGTGCTTGCTCATTCAAGCCTTTGAAACTATTGAAAATTGAATCTTTGTTTTCAAGCGGAGTTTCTGGCTTGCTTTCTCTCTTCTCTTGCAGTTGGCATTGCCTTTATAAAGAAGAAATAGAAGAAATTCCTTGGGATACAACTTCGCCGAGCCGACTAGCATCCCTTTCCACTGTGCATTTTTCGAATGTTCATAGAGGTAGGTCGTAAAGATCTATGAAGGGCTATATTTAGCATAAATAGCATGGTTAATTATAGAATAGCGTGATGGCCGTAAGAAGATCATAAATAAGGTAAATAGTCTGGAGTGGATGTCTAGATCAGGGTATCGGCATCATCTTTCTGAATCGAGACCCGGCCCGGCTCGCGTCGTTCCAACAACCGGCGGGGAGCGGCCAATCCTTACCAAAGGAGGAAATAGAATAGAATAATCTACTTTCTTTTTTCCTTCCCAACGAGGCCAATGTTCTCGAAGAGAAAATCGTGATGGAAAAAGCGTGAGGAGAATTCGAAAGTTAGTGAAGACGCTTTATCTAATGAAGCAGGAAGAAGACTAAGAAAGCAATCGAACAGACAAGGCTTTGTAAGAGAAGAGCTAACTGGGGTACGCCTGGAACGACGAACGAGGAGTATGGATCCTCAATCACCAATCCTTGCATGAATATGGGTTGTGCTCGAGAGGATATGAACGATTGGACCTGCCAATCGAATGAATCGTAACACTCGTAATGATCGACTTTGAAAATAATAATAATAATAATAATAATAATAATAATAATAATAATAATAATAATAATAATAATAATAATAATAATAAGACTTAGTCTCATTGCCTGCAGGGAAAGAAGCCATTGGCTATAAGTGGATTTACAAGATCAAGTCATTCCATAAAAAAAAAAATCTATATGTATAGAGAGATCCCCCTAGATATACAGATAAAATAGATGTTCATGGATAGACGGACATTCCATTGATTCTTAGTTTTTGGGCTGAAAAAGCTCGTCGATCCAAATGAATCATTCTTCTGGTCTCTCGAATCCTGTTACCTTACTTCGAATTGAATCTTAGTCCGCCTCACTTGCTTTCTTTACTACATAAATAAGGTCATAAGCGAAGTCAAGGGATTTCCGTCTAACTAGTGTCTAAGAGTAAGCAACAATGTTCACCAACTCCTCCATAGTAATCTTGTTCATACATCAAAAAAGCTTTAGAATATTCGTTTTTTTTATATGAAAGTGTTATATCTCCTCCCCAAGGTAACATTGACAAGCGGGTGATCCCTGTCTTGTTAATCTAGCTAGCTTTTTTCTTTTTCTCAGAATAGAAACGAGAGACAAGAAAACATCTTTGATTACGATTAAAAGGAACAATCTCAAATAGACCAAGATCCAATTTCGGGTCATTTCGCACCGAGGTCGAGATAGATGACATCACCTTTTTCCCCTCTTCCTTACCGGTAGCGCTACTATATATGTAATAACCTAGCTCGAAGAATTTGTTTGATTCTCCCTATAAAAACAGTTAAGGAAAAAGGTAGCAACAAAACTCTTTCTAAACTACTAGAGACAGTCACCTACAATAATCAGTCTACCTACGCAATGTTCTAGTGGCAGCATTCCCACTTTTATTATCACTTTTGGTACTGGCAGGGGCAATTATCCTTTCTCTCTTTTTACATCCTCGTGGACGGACGAAAGAAGGGAAGTTACAGAACCTCACTCCCTTATGGAAGACACCTTGGCCTCGTCCATCTTGATTTGGCTTATGACATGGCGCACCTCTCCTAACTATTGCCTATTTATTCTGGAATAATATGTTTTTCAATCGCCTTTGTTTATTGTGAATCCGTTCGAATGCCCACCAAGTTCAGATAAGGGAATGCTTTCCCCAACCATTAAGGGAAAGGCTCGACGAAGGGAGGGAGGTGCGGCGGGGGAAGGAAAACGCTTTCGGAGATCGAAATTTTTTTTTCATCGAAAACGAAGAAGGCCGAGGATGGCCTACGATGCGTCTTATCTGAAGGGAACACGCTTTTTTTACCGCCGTATTTTTTTTTATTATTTTTTACCCTACAATAGCAGAACCTAGAAAGCTGCTCTTTTTTTCCTGTCCCGTGATTTGATACCATCTCCTACCCTTCCTGAGTGAAGGATTGTCATCCTATAGTCGAGTCTTTTTTATTTGGTTTAGAGTTAATCATGATTCTGCCCTTAGTGAGAAGCAAGTAAACTCTATAGTCCTAAACTAAATAAAATGATGGGAAAAAAGAGAGGAACAAACAAAAAATTTCGAAAGAGTAAATCATTGAAAGACATTCGAAGATCCCCTTCTTTTATCAATTTTTTTCTTTCATTTTGTTTTACAATTATTATTCTTGTATAAATATTAGTAATAATTTAAGCAGTTTGATCTATTGATTCACAATAAATTTCACTCTCCATGTATTTCCATATATAGAGACTCGCCCTTCCAACTTATTCTGTTGACCTTTGGTGCCAACGTCACCAATCTTATAGCCAACTGCGGAATTATTATAATTTTGTAATTTGAGAGGAAATAACGTTTCCAATTAAATCTCGTATACAAGCAAGGCGGAATACATTGTGACGGGAAAAAACTTATCCACATAGGATGTATGCACCAATTCAATACATGCATGACATGTATTGACATACATGCTTCTCTCTCTTAATCGCAGTTAATTAACCATCTTTTCACCTTATTAAACCCTTTATTTATAGTTAGTTACTGTGATTTGATGCATACACCTGGTGTGGATAAAATTTTTCCTATTGTGATGTCCTTTCTTAGACACCTCAATTAAGATTCTTTTATATTGGACCAATAATGTAGGTAAAAAATGTGTCCAAAAACTCAAAAATGGCAAGACCAATATATGCCACGTTATATAGAGATTTGCAAATTGGCAGGCTATAACTTTGGCTTTTGTCAATTGAACCCTTTTTGTATGTAAAAGGCTACAAGAGAAAAGAGTGAGAAGGGGTCCAACACTCATTTTGGAGCGAAATGAGCTCTCAACCTTATAACTATCATAATTAAGCATAAGGGCAATGTTCTCGTTTTCACAATGATTCCACATTTATCATTTTTTCATTGAAATTTCTAACAAGAAATCCTGAGTTTCTTATTTTAATTTTTGAGTTTTTGTTTTCTCCTTTTCATAGTTACTCTCCTGCTAGAAACACTACATCTAAGATATTATTGTTCGTAGGAAAAAAATTGAAGGATCAAGAGTTGACAAGATGAAATAATGATTCTGTTTTTGCATTTGTCATTTTTTCCTTCTATTTGAAACTCTTCCTCTTCTTAAGATATTGTTGTTTTTGTGGAAAAAGAGGAAGGATCAAGAATTAACAAGATGTTACAAAGAGCTGCAAGTAATGCTTATTCATGGTGGGCAGCTAGTCACATTAGGACCAAGCAATCTAAATGGCTTGAACAAAGCCTTCAAGGTACAAACATTTACAATGAAAATTCCGACAAGTTTTCGTTTTATGTCAAAATTTTAGCTAGAGTATTCACTAAGGAACAAGGCATAACAAAAAATGAATCGATAGGATTGCTTAGCCACAAATCCACGATAGATAGGACATGTTGGACTAAAACAGGCATAAATGGAGCCACATTGATTTATGCAACATGATAGTGATTATTCATATAGTCGACCCAATTTGCTTGAAACTGAGGCCTAATTATTTTATACTATGATATAGCATTTGGTAATGTGTACAAAGGTTATATGTCATGCATGTTTCTTTTTGTGCTATGCTTGGATTCCAGCCCATACTCAGGCGAAGAATTTTTAAGATCATACCTAATGATAAACTTTGATGATATTATATTTTGCATTGACTCCAGTTCTCTTACTTTTATAGTGGTACTGCATTTTTTGTTTCAAATTTGATATGCTTCTCTTTGCTTATAGAGTTATTTATGTTGGTTAATAAAATGTTTCTCTCGTTGAACATGAATAACTCTGATATATTTATGGTATAATAGACATGCAAGAGAAGGTGGAGAGTGTGGTTAAGCTTATTGAAGAGGATGGAGATTCATTTGCAAAAAGAGCGGAAATGTACTATAAGAAAAGGCCAGAGCTGATAAACTTTGTGGAAGAATCATACCGTGCTTATCGATCTTTGGCTGAACGATATGACCATTTGTCGAAAGAACTACAGGCTGCTAACAACACTATTGCTGCTGTTTTTCCTGAACAAATTCAACTAGCAATGGAGGAGGAGGATGAATATGGTGCCCCTAAAATTCCAAAGAATATCCCCCAAATTCCGCCATCAAGTGGATCGAACGTTCCAAAGGTTCCAAAGGCTCCGATAAAACAGTTGAAGGGTCTTATAACAACAGCTTCAAAGAAATTGCAAGGTAAGATGTCATCCAAAAAAGAAGATACAACTAAACATGTTCCAAAATCCGGTTTGACTAAAAACGAAGCTCTTGAAGAAATCGATAAGCTTCAAAAAGATATTTTGGCTTTGCAAACTGTGAAAGAGTTTGTAAAGAGTTCATATGAGAGTGGCCTAGCAAAGTACAAGGGAATTGAAAGCCAAATCATGGAAAAGCAACAAAAGATATGTAAACTAGAGGATGAATTTGGTGAAGGCCGTGTAATTGAGGATAACGATGCTCGTACTTTGATGGCTGAAGCAGCTCTAAAATCATGTCAAGAAACATTGGCTCAGCTCCAAGAGAAACAAGAAAGATCTACAAGAGAAGCAAGCAAGGAATTCGAAAAGATTGAAAATGCTAGTAAGAAACTAAGGTCTCTGAAGCATAAGTATCTTGGTGATCAAATAGATGAAACAAAGCCATCAGAAAAAGATGCTGCTGCTAAAGCAACAGCTGAATCTCAGAGCCTAAGCCAAGAATTAAGCAAGGAGATAGAGTCATTGCAGGACAAGATTAAGGAACAGTTTGATGCAAGCTCTATGGCATCTTTAACAGTGACACAACTAGCAGAGAAAATTGATGAGCTTGTTAATGAGGTAGTCAGTCTTGAAACAGCAGTTTCAGCTCAAACAGTTCTAATTGACAGATTAAGATCAGAAGCAGATGACCTCCAATCACAAATTCAGATTTTGGAAAATGATAAAGCAGAACTGACAGAGGATGATAAACAGAATCTTAAAATCACGGTGACAGCCGTGGAGGAAAAGCTGCATGGTATCCAGGACCTGAACCAAGATGTGGCATATCAAAACAGTAGCTTCCAGACTTACTTTGACACAGCTCGAACCAGTCTTGATTGTTTAGCTAAGAAATTAAATAGTGTGAAACCGGATGAGGAGCTCCAAGACGAAGAGGAAACCGTTGTTAAAATCGAGTCTCAAGAAAAGCCAAGAAAAGAGGAAGGTCATCAAAGTGCAAGTGAAGGTTCCAAGAACTTAAGTATCTCAAAAACAGAAGATAAAGAAGTTAGAAATGAACAATGTCAAAGCACAATAGTTAGTAATAAAGAAGGGGAAGGTAAAGAAACCGAAAAGAAACATTCCAAATTTCTGGAGCCAACACAAGTTGAAAAACTTGATGAGAAAGTCGCTAGTCAATCAGGAAATACTGCTGATCATGAGATACAACCAAACGAACATGGAGAGAAGGAGGACGAGCCTAACTGGCAGCTGCTGCTGTCAAGTAGGTTGGAGGAAAAGGAAAAGATTCTCTTAACAGAATATACAACAGTTCTCAGGAATTATAAAGAAGTCAAGAAGAAGCTAAGTGACAAGGAGAAAAAAGAGAGGGACACCGAATTCGAAGTCACATTGCAGATGAGAGAACTTAAAAGTGCTATTGCAAAGAGGGATGAAGAGATAAATAGTCTACGGGGGAAATTGAGCCTTCTTCAAGGAAATGTTACTGAAAGCAAAGAATTGATGGAAGAAAAACAAGAAGCTTCTGATCCTTCAGACAATCAAAGCTTAAAATCCAAGGATGTGGAAGAAACGGAAGACAAAAATAATCGAAATGATCAAGATGATGCAAATGTGATTACGGTTGATACACATGCATCCCTCTCGCCTTTTGAAGAAAAGTTCCGGATGGATATCGATGCAATAGTAGATGAGAACTTGGGATTCTGGCTAAGATTCAGCTCAACATTTCATCAGATTCAAAAGTTCAAGACAACAGTCCAAGATTTGCAGAGTGAAATATCAAAACTAACAGACAAGGAGAAAACAGAAGAGAGTAATAGTAGTAAGACAGATATGAAGTCAGAAATTAGGCCTATATATAAACATCTAAGAGAAATTCAGAATGAGCTGACAGTATGGCTAGAACAAAGCGTGTCATTGAAAGATGAAATGAAACGTAAGTCCTCGACATTGTGCAGTATTCAAGAGGAAATAACAAAAGCATTAAAGGAAGGAGCTGAAGAAGATGAGATTAGATTCAGTAGTCATCAAGCTGCAAAGTTCCAAGGTGAAGTCTTGAACATGAAACAAGAGAATAATAAGGTAAGAGAGGAACTAGAAACTGGTGTAGATCATATAACTACATTACAAGTAGATGTTGAAAAGACAGTAACAAAGTTAGAGCAAGATTATGGACTTGCTGCTGGAAACCAACAACAAGTTAATAACTCAACAAGTGGATCACAAATTCCTTTAAGATCATTCATATTTGGAACTAAACCGAAGAAGCAGAGGCGATCGGTCTTTGCCACCTTCCAAAACAATAGGAAGGCTCTCTGGGCACCTTCGTAGTTGTTTTTAGATCTTGTTATTTTTCATCTTTCCTTTCTTTTATTTAATTTTGGTCGCATTTTTTCCCAGGTGTATACACAATGTATCTTCACTTGCTCTATCCTTTTTCTTGTTTGTTCTAATTCGGGAAGTTTTGAGGATTGTATCTATGTTGTGAGTCCAAGTTTGTTAGTATAAGCAGGTATAAATTATTTATTTTTTCATGCAGCGTTATTCATTTGCTAATGCGGCACAAACAATGTATTAAGTAAAGCTGAGCTGCAAGAGAGTCGAGAGGTACAAAAATTACAGTTTATGCCTAGAAATTCACTACAACAAAGGACACATTTAGCGGCAATAAAAAAGACCTATAGTGACAATTACCATTGCGCTAAAATTTTACCTGCAATTAATTAATTACCATAATTAATTGCCATTGAATCCAACGTGCTAAAAGCTTTAGCAGCAATTGTACCGAATGCTAGTAAAGACTCCAATAATTGCCGCTAAAAGGTATCACTTTTAGTGGCAAAAGCGGCAAATATTTAGCGGCAACTACGATGGCCACTAGATCTTTTAGTTCATGCATTTAGCAGCCTTTAGTAATTGCTGAAACAACCCCATTTACATTCACTTTTTAGGAGCCATTTTAATTATGTACTAACTCAAAAACAAACAGAAACAACCGTTCATAATTTCACTGTCAACAAAAATGAAAAATTACACCACTTGAATATAATAACTTTTATTGCAAGGTCTTCAGCTTGTCTATTTGATTCTATCATTTGACTATAAAACAACTAGTATCATGGTACAGTCAAAGTGCAAACCAGCAAATAGACAATAATTAATTCCCAAAACTCTTCAATAAAGCTCTCCACATGCTAACTTTTTTATCATCATAGTGAACAACCTGAAATGCAAAAGTAAAATGAATGTCAATATGAATAGTAGTCCAATGGCATCAGGACACCATGATAGATGGAAACTTTAATATGAATCATAGCATGTCACACATAAATGGGAAATTAAGATTGAACCTCCAATATTTTAAATTTTTATCATAATCTTGAATTCACATATAAAATGAAGGGAGCTAGAACATCTACCTCCATTAGCTCCTTATGCTTTGAAGTGGCTTCTCATACTACACACTCGCTAGTGCAATTTCAAATCCGCCACCCAAAGCAAGACTTTCAGCAGCAGCAACTACGGGCTTTCTCTGCAGCTAAGTTGAAAAAGCAAATAAGATTACTCTCGTTACAGAGCTCGTAATTGGTCAATCTGAATTAATACAACTAATATGATCTTTCTTACTCTTTCTCTGTTGACTTCCACCAAAAGATGTTATATCTAATCCTGCTCAGAGTTTCCCATTGAACCTGATACATTACAAAGTATGATGCTTTCAACCAATTAGAACAAGTTGATCTCAGAAAATGAGAAAAGACTTGAATATACCAGTTATGACAATCGCCTTCACATTATCTTTATACATAGCTTCCTCAATATTTTCTTTCAAGCTCAATAGTACTAAGATAAAACAAAATATACCAAATGAATAATATAAAAAAAACATTTCAAAATAAGTGCTAGTCGACTCATAATTTCTGTAGTATTTACACCTAAAATTTTGTTACTATACATATATAATGATTAACGTGAATAATCAAAAAATTACTATCTTTTATGCTATGTTAGCAGTAGTACTCCGCATTCACTAACTTCTTAAAGTCTGAATGCACCTGTGTAAGTGGCGTGTTAAATTGGATAAATTAGAAGGTGAGCAGAGAAAAAGAAGCGTACCATCAACTGAAAGCAGATTGATAGGTGGACGGTTGATCGTGATAATGGCTATGCCACTTTCTGCCACCTCCAACAGAATTTGCCGATTTGGCGAGTGTGGTATAGCGTACCATCATTCCCAATGCTATTATGCATAGCATTCTTTACCGAAGGATTTCACACAATCCAAGAACATACAATTTGCCCAGGGTCTAACCGTACTTGTTTCACTAGTCAGGGATGCAATCACATGTTGTTAGACATGAACTACACCGTAAATTTACAGTCTATGACGTACCTGTTACAGAAGTTTGTTCCGCAATTTATTGAAGAAGATCTTCACAAAAATTCTCACAAGAACTTTTGGAATTGAGAGAAGAAGAAGAAGAAACAAACTGTTTTTGTTTCAGAGAGAAGGAAGACTGTGTTTGTGTATTTCACAAAAAGTCAGTTCTCAATTGGGAAGTTCCTAACATATAGGACTTCTCTTATTTCTTAGCAGACACAACTTTTTCCAATAGTTGTGTCCTTTTAATTTTACCTCTCTCTTTCATTATCAATATTATATTAAATATATAACATATATATATTTATTAATATTTGACATGGATTCGGGTTGACCCACATGGGTGACCCAAATTCAATTTCCAACATCTCCCACTCACACATAGTGGGTCAACTCTCATTCTCAATCTGTAACATCCATACATAACGACTAGACCGTGTGACCAGTGCATACTTCGATAGCTTAGTTGCTATACATCTGTCAGGAATATATAGCATCTCGATTAACGGAACTTTGGAATAGATTGTAGTATGCAATACCCTAGATCATTTATCACATTCATATATCTCTCACAATCTCTTTGTATTATTTTGAGTTCATCATTATGTTCTTGTCCCAAAGACAAACATAAAGGATCGATCAATGAACACAATTAATGTGATAATATCCAATGATCTTCCTCATCTCATGATTCTCTTAATCTCAATCTGATTTGCTTTTCTAGAAATGTCCCGCCAGACCGAATCATCCATGATCTCTTGGCAACACCCTAAGATAGCAATCACCAAATTGAATCTCGAGAAACTGATCAAAGTCATGAGGGTACAAAAGAAAGAAAATTACTTATAATTTTCAGGGCTTCACATGATAAGTAAGTAGAGATTAAACTAGTATCGCCCATAGGTCACTTTATGCATACGTGGTATGAATCACGTATCACAGTATTGACTCCTTTCCCGTGGAGTGTATGTCTTTCACAAATTAAATACTGTGCAGATGATAGTTCAGACAACATATGTCTAACTTTGAGTTCACACATCTACTCATACATTTTATCCTTCAGAACTCACATCTGGCATTAAGACAGACTTACATTTAATCAAATATGATTAACCAAAAAATCAAGCGACATTCTTATTATAAACTTCAAGCTCTCTATTATTATCACTTCTGATAATAATAAATTTATAATTGTCTCATCCCTATTAATCACCTAGACAATAGAGGTGATTGCCTGTGTGAATAGGCCAATCTTTTTGTCTGCCGACATACTTCACATTTATGTACTAAACATAAAATCATTCTATGTATATGAACCAACTAAACAATCAATTTAGGCTTCAACTACATTAACTCCAATAATGCAGTTTTATGTGAACATAATTGGGAAAATTAAAATATAAATACATCAACATCTACGCAAACTCAGTGCCTTCACATATGACTCATAAGCACCAAACTCTATGAGTTTCATTATCAGATCTATTATCATATAATGCATAGAGATGTATTTCATGTTCACTTTTCTATGTACAACTATGTCTCCACGAAATTATACTTTATATCAATATGTTTTCTTTCAACGATAGTTGGGACCTTTTAGTGTAAGCTATTGAGACTTGACTATCACACTTGATTGTCACTAATTCAATAGTACTATTCAACACACCTAAATTTATCATAAAGACGTTTGAGCCAAACAGCTTCTTGCACAGTTGCTGAGAAACGCTACAAATTCAGCTTTCTTTATAAATAAGGCTGATGATTGTTTCTTGCTACTCAAACAATATACACATCGCTATTCTTTAGCAAAGAATATATACTTAGATTTAGATTTCCTCTCATCTAAATCTTCTTTTCAATCATAATATGTATAACCTTTGAATTGCAGATCATTTCCTTAACAACACAATGATAATTGACTGTGCCTTTGAGATACCTCAGTATCCCTTAACTGCTTTTCAGTATTCCTCATTTAAATCAGATTGATATTTGCTAACTAGAATAATAAATATCAAGCTTCATGAGACAAATCATATTCTTGTGGATTCACGAGAACGCATACTCCCACTTGAAACTTTGCCTCTAGAAATAGGAGTATTAATGGGTTTGTACTATTGCATATTAAATCGTTCAAGAAAATTTCTTAATATAAGATTTTTCTGAAAGAGACAACAATCTCTGCGAACGATCTCTTGAAATCTGAACTTCAAGGATTCACCCATATTTTTTCGATACTACATTAAGTCTTTCACGTATTTTGAAAACCCCTTTGTTCTCAACGATGCTATGAACCATTAGTAGATCAAACAATTCTAACTCTTGGTTTGATTTCACTAACTCCATTTCAGGTTCCATTGTTCTAGATACTTATCCTTAGCAGGGTATTTAAGAGCCTCATTTTATCTTTCGTTGCTCTTATTCATCTTGTGGAGTAACTATATATGCTTCCCCTTCGATCTCAAATCGACGATGGGGAATATGTAGACGACTCATTCGTCGAGGTTGAGATTGATAAAATTGATTTATCAATTGATAGTTACTCCCATTGGGACCAGCAATATTAAATGAATTCTTTTAGTCATCTTGGTGCTGCACGGAACAGATCCATTATCATCAAAGTGACTATCACTCAAATCCATTTAACTGACAATAGCGGAAGCAATTTGGTCCACAGTTTCATGAAGAGACAAGTCTTAACCTATCTCACCCTACTTAGGAAAAAAACATTAGCTAAGAATGTAACATCGTGATTCAATTTCAGTTACTATGCCACTGTTATCTTGTTCACTTGTGAACATATAAATCTTGGACTAAAATAGTATCACAAATTGATACATGTCCTTCCCCTTGGAACTAGTTTTCCAAGTGGGAAAATAATAGAATGTACAGTAGCAGCACAAACCCAATAGTAGAAAAGAATTTGGATTTTCATCCATCCATAACTTATATGGAATATAGGTAACTGACTTAGAATAATTTCATAATTTGGATCACATGTGTCATAGTGTACTAGCTACAATGGAATGTAATGTCTCTTTCAGGAGACGTCATAGACATATCTAGAGTCTCAAGAGCCTTTTACTCTGTTTGGGCATACTGAATTTTATAATCCGTTAACACTTTTGTTAAACTCGGGATAATATTCTCATAGCAGTTGACATATTGATATAAACTAGTATAAACAAATATATACATCTATGTACTTTCTTAGAGCCTAAATTCATATACATACTAATCCTTAAAATAATATGATTATATTAAAATTTATTTCACTAGATCTGGAATTAAAAGTTCACTGTGTTCCCAATCATCATCCAAATTCTAATATTTGATAAATCTAACACAATCAATCATTAAAGGAACACTCATCTTAAGTATTTAAATTCAAGACTTATAAGCTGAAATTCCATAACAAATATAGAAATATTCAACCAAAAAGAAATTAGTATGAAACATCAAATAGACAAGAGCACATACTCACAGTTGCACTTAGTCATAATTTTTCTGTGACCCATACAGAATAATAAGACGTACTTGCATTGTATTATATACAGACTTGTATATATATGAAAACAGTGACCGAAATGCATTGCTTCATTGCTCATGCCTGTTTTGATGAGTGTGTATTCAATGCCAAAGCATTGATAATAACTCACTAAGGCAATTAAACGACAAGTCCAAGCATTTACAAGACAACAAAACAGCTTTTACAATGGTAAAGCCGTTATCTGCCAATTTCCTCTATTCCTTTTTAACAACTGTTAGGACATAGTAATTAAAGAAAAGTGAGCATCATGACTTTTCTTATAACACAAGGAAATCGAGACTAACTGCAATTTTATACACATCTGTAACACATACAGGAAACTCGAATTCACTTAAGAGTGAGAACTCAATTTTGTTCTCTTTTCTTGACTTCTTAAGTCTTGGAGTATCAATGAGATTATATGGTTTGGCTGCGTTGTCATTGCCACATGGCAAAGAAATGAAGGAAACACTTGTGAATATGTATAAATATATGTACTCTTGCTCATAAAATTTCTTTTGACTATAAGATTTTACAAAAAAAACTTTTGCATTGGTGAAATTTTCTCCCAATATATTCTTAATAACATATACAAAGAATACCCACAAAGGATTTATATACTCCTGTATATAAAGAAGAACCTTTCTTTTGGTGATCCCAAACGGTAATTACAAACTAAACCTTTTCATTTTGTTTTTATTTCTTGGCACCGATAAGAAAAACTTCAAGAACCATGCCCAAAAAAAAAATGAATGAAAACTGGTTTGCATTGTGTAACCAAAGGAAATATTAGATGGTGTTAAAGAAAAAAAATGTATCTTTTCAAGTTTCAAACCATCATTGGTTCTTCCCTTTTGAAAGAATTTCCACCCCTTTTGAAACATATACAAAATTATATGCATGCAAATTATATATTGAGTGTAAAAAATGTGGCCTAAAGTTGCTCTGAGATCAATAGGACCATTTTGTAATGCCATCAAAATGCTCCGGCCAACTTGCTGTCATTAGAGAAACAAAACCCAGTTTTGTTCTCTTTTCATAACTTTGCTTTTCTACAAACCAAAACAATCAGAATCTCTGCCATGTGATAATATTGGTCTCAGCTAAAAAAAAATTTATACTTTCAGTTCCTATCAGCTTTATTCAGTCATACAAGAACAACTAAGGTGTTTGAGGGAAAGAAAACTACTACACTATTGCAGCAGATAAAACTATTGAGTTTAAGTGGGAAACAAAAAATTTCACCGTTATTGGCACCCAATTGCCATCAATACTCAAATAAGGAAAAACTTTCCAAGCGAAGATCGATGGCATCAACCTTCCAATTAAGAGACCCACTTTCGCCATATTATTCTAACTTGAAAAGGTATGCAACTCTTTTACATACAAAGTCAAAATTTTATTTCTCCAGAAACTTAACACATATCTTTGTTTCATGACTGGACAGGTTCGTTACGATGAAAGAAGTTTGGCTTTCACGCCAAAACAACAAACAAAAAAAAAATGAACAATACAGTTTCCACCGCAGTATATATACTTCAAGAAAGAGAAGAAACAATACTAGGAAACAAATAACTCGGGCTCTGATACCAATGAAGGATTTCACACAATCCAATAACATACAATTTGCCCAGGGTCTAACCGTACTTGTTTCACTAGTCATGGATGCAATCACATGTTGTTAGACATGAACTACACCATAAATTCACAGTCTATGACGTACCTGTTACAGAAGTTTGTTCCGCAATTTATTGAAGAAGATCTTCACAAAAACTCTCACAAGAACTTTTGGAATTGAGAGAAGAAGAAGAAACAAACTGTTTTTGTTTCAGAGAGAAGGAAGACTGTGTTTCTGTATTTCACAAAAAGTCACGTTCTCAATTGGTAAGTTCCTAACATATAGGACTTCTCTTATTCCTTAGCAGTTGTGTCCTTTTAATTTTACCTCTCTCTTTCATTATCAATATTATATTAAATATATGACATATATATATTTATTAATATTTGACATGGATTCGGTTGACCCACATGGGTGACCCAAATTCAATTTCCAACATTTACAAACAGAGAACTGGAACCAATAATACATGTCTTACTCCATTAATTTCTAGACAGATTCACATAACTGTTCTCTTACCAGTTACAAGGTCAACCTTCGGGTGAGCACTAAAGGAATGTTGTACCCTTTTTTCATAATCCAGTATGCCAACCGTTTGCAGATCTCCGTCCTCCAGAACTTTAACTACATCTGTCAATGGAATTTTCATTTTATTAATATTGATGAAGGAAAACACAGTATGCCAAAATTTGGGTCCTTTAGTCGCAAACAGTCACAAACTTCAACAGCAAATAGCAATCTTAAGTTGTCCCCCAAAATAATATTGTTTCGTAGTCTTAACATAAGAACATTGCAGTAAGCAGCCTCTGCAAAGAGGCTCTTCCATGAGTACACTAGGAAGTAAAATAGTTCACTTCTATTTAGCTAATAATCGATTAAAAATGTTCATTACATTCATCAATTTAATTTTCCAGAATAGTATTCATCGGCAAGAGGCTTGCGAAAGGACAGCTCCACCACACTTCGGTAAAAAAGACACAAATTTTTGTACAAAGCTCCGATTTACAAACCCTTTGAAGCGTTGGATATTAGTCTTAATGATCTAGAAGTTTCATGTTTTAAGCATCATTAACTTCATTACAGATTGGGCTCTCGAGCAAAGTCAGGCATGTGAGACTTTCTACAATTCTAATACATATCAGGAGCAAATACGCAGTGGAAATTAGAGATCAGGTTACCTCCAACCATTATTGTTCGGACTTCGTCGACGTCGAATTTCCTCCTCCGGTGAGTCTTCTAAGCACTCAGATTTACTCACTGTGATGGTGTAGTACTGAAGGAGTTGTTTCTGATACTTAGGGACCCAACCAGAGTCTCCTTTTATAATATTCTCCCATCAACAACAGTAACTTGAGCTTGGTTTAATGGACATCAGTTTCATTCACATTAAGTGGCTGTTTTCTGAATTAAAGTGGTAAGTTTCAAACTTTGGCAGTTTTTAAATGTACAAATACATGGACCACATTTTGTGAAACGTTCATGAACATAAGTTTCTTACATTCTCCCACTTGGTCCATGTATATAATACCAAAGGCCATTATGCACATATTGTATAGAGAGTCACAATACATGAATCATTACAATAGTTCCTCATAAAAGTGAGTAGTATCTTCTATGTATCACAATATATTATGCCTCTAAACTTTTACCCATATTTCTTACTCCCTCCGTCCCAATTTATGTGGCACCATTTCCGTTTTTATTTGTCCCAAAATAAGTGGCACCTTTCTTTATTTGGCAACTATTTAATGCATCATCTCTATTTTACCCTTGTTGGACCCTACATACTTTTAAACCTACCAACAACTTTTTTATTACTGAAATCTTCTCTCTCTTACTTTTTCAAGGGCAAAATTGATACTTTACAAGGTCAACCTCTATTTTCTTAAACTCCGTGTCCGGTCAAATGGTGCCACATAAATTGGGACGGAGGGAGTAATAAATAAACCCAATGTTTATTCTAGGTCCATACTGAAGGGTATTTCTGAAAATAACATAATGTGTACACAATAATAAATCTGAGAAATATAACATTAAATAGAGTTTCACCAACATTCGTTACTATAAAGAAAGTTTACATAATGGAACCAAGTCCCATGTTACCGACATGATCCTTAAATTTATATGGTGGCATGCCTTTAGTTAAAGGATCAGCTAACATCAAATCAGTGCCAATTTGTTCAACGGCCACTTTCTTATCTCTAACACGTTCTTGCAAGGCTAGATACTTAATGTTGACGTGCTTATTACCAGTTCTGGTATTATTAGCCAGCAAGACAACAGATGAATTGTCGCAATATATCCTCAATGGCCTAGAAATAGAATCAACAATTCTAAGCCCATAAATGGAACTCTTCAACCATCCACCATGTTCAGCAGCCTCAAAACAGGAAACGAACTCAGCCTCCATAGTGGAAGTAGAAGTCAAGCCCTGCTTGGTATTCTCCAAGATATAGCTCCATCGGCCAATATAAAAATATATCATGATGTTGATTTAAGTGAATCAACACAGCCGGCATAGTCTGATCGGAGTAGCCAATCACCTCCAACTTTTCTGATCGTTTGTACATAAGCATGTAGTCTTTTGTCCCCTGAAGATATCTTAGGAATTTCTTTGCAGCTATCCAGTGGTCAATACCTGGATTAATCTGATATCTTCCCAACATTCCAACGGCAAATGCAATGTCAGGTCTTGTACAAACCTGAGCATACATCATCAAGCTTCCAACAACATAAGCATATGGAATATTTTTCATTTGTTCCCGCTCAAAGTTGTTCTTCGGGCACTGGTTCAGGCTGAACTTGTCACCCTTCACTATGGGAGCTACACTTGGTGAACAATCTTTCATATGAAACCTCTCTAAAATTTTGTTTATATAGGTTTCTTGAGATAAACGCAAAATACCTCGATGTCTATCTCGATGAATCCCCATATGCGTATATGTCGCAAACTCGGTTTCTATCATTTGAATAACTCAAAAGGTGTCTTTGAGACAGCCTTAGTTGGAACCCAGTTTAATATATACGCTGCCGTTTTGAGGGCTTCAATCCACAAGGACTTAGGCAGCTTAGAGCTACTTAGCATACTATGCACCATGTCCAATAAAGTTCGGTTTCTTCTTTCTGGTACGCCATTTTTGTCCGGAGAACCAGGCATAGTATATTGGGCAACTATCCCATTTTCTTGAAGAAACTTCGCAAATGGACCTTGTGCTTATCCACCCTCAGTATATCTACCATAGTACTCGAACAACATGAATTACTGGAATATTTTCAGCAGCTTGTGGGATTTCACTTGAAGTAGAAGGTTGATCTCTTATTGATATTGAATTCTGAAACTGATCTCTCCCACTAATCAAGTCATTTTCAAGAAATTTCGCATTTCTTGATTCCACAATTCTGATGTTATGAGATGGACAATAGAATATGTATCCTTTAGATCTTTCGGCATATATCCAATGAAATACCCGTTAATGGTCCTTGGATCCAGCTTCTTTTCTTATGGGTTGTATACTCTAACCTCAGACGGGCATCCCCATATGCGTATATGTCGCAAACTCGGTTTCTATCATTTGAATAACTCAAAAGGTGTCTTTGAGACAGCCTTAGTTGGAACCCAGTTTAATATATACGCTGCCGTTTTGAGGGCTTCAATCCACAAGGACTTAGGCAGCTTAGAGCTACTTAGCATACTATGCACCATGTCCAATAAAGTTCGGTTTCTTCTTTCTGGTACGCCATTTTTGTCCGGAGAACCAGACATAGTATATTGGGCAACTATCCCATTTTCTTGAAGAAACTTCGCAAATGGACCTTGTGCTTATCCACCCTCAGTATATCTACCATAGTACTCGAACAACATGAATTACTGGAATATTTTCAGCAGCTTGTGGGATTTCACTTGAAGTAGAAGGTTGATCTCTTATTGATATTGAATTCTGAAACTGATCTCTCCCACTAATCAAGTCATTTTCAAGAAATTTCGCGTTTCTTGATTCCACAATTCTGGTGCTATGAGATGGACAATAGAATCTGTATTCTTTAGACCTTTCGGCATATCCAATGAAATACCCGCTAATGGTCCTTGGATCCAGCTTCTTTTCTTGTCGGTTGTATACTCTAACCTCAGACGGGCATCCCCATATGCGTATATGTCGCAAACTCGGTTTTCATCCTTTGAATAACTCAAAAGGTGCTTTGAGACAGCCTTGGTTGGAACCCGGTTTAATATATACGCTGTCGTTTTGAGAGCTTCAATCCACAAGGACTTAGGCAGCTTAGAGCTACTTAGCATACTACGCATCATATCCAATAAAGTTCGGTTTCTTCTTTCTGCTACGCCATTTTGGTCCGGAGAACCAAGCATAGTATATTGGGCAACTATCCCATTTTCTTGTAGAAACTTCGCAAATGGACCTTGTGCTTGTCCACCCTCAGTATATCTACCATAGTACTCACCACCTCTATCCGTTCTCACAATCTTAATTTGCTTTCCACATTGTTTCTCTATTTCAGCCTTGAAAACCTTAACGACTTCTAATGCTTCGTTCTTATTATGAAGCATATAGAGGTACATATATCGTGAGTAATCATCTATAAAGGTGATAAAGTATTTCTGACCATATGCATCCATGTCAGGACAACATATATCTGAATGTATGATTTCTAATATGCTTGAACTCCTCTTGGCACCTTTCTTTGACTTGTTGGTCTGCTTGGCTTTAATGCAGTCCACACAAGTATTGAAATCAGTAAAATCCAAAACACTAAGTACTTCGTCATTTACTAATCTCTTTATTCTATCTATGGAGATATGTCCTAATCTCCGGTGCCACAAAATAGAGGAATCTTCATTCATAACACATCGTTTTGTACCAGCTTGAACATGCATAATATTATAAGTGACATCATTTTGTAAATTAAGAGAGAAAAGACCATCAGATAATGTACCATTTCCAACAACCTTTGATTTATGAATTAAATTAAATTTATTTTCTGAAAAGTTGAAGGAATAACCTAAAGGTACAAGTCTGGAAACTGAAATTAAATTCCTAGAAAAACTAGGAATATAGAAAATCTTTTCTCATTTCAAAATGAAACCACTATTAAGCACTAAATCGCAGGTTCCAATGACCTCCACATGCGATTGCATCTTGTTTCCTTAATAGATGCTTTGCTCAGCTCCCACTGGCTTCCGCAGGTTTCTTAATACCTGCAAGGAATTTGTAATATGGATTTTTGAACCATAATCAATCCACCATGTATTATGATTAACATCAGCCATATTAGCTTCATAAGTTACAAGAGAGATTGGATTACCTTTCTTCTCAAGACATTTCTGAAACTTGACACAATCCTTCTTTATATGCCCCTTCTTTCTACAGAAGAAACACGTGGATTCTTTCTTGATGTCAGTTTCAAGGGGTATCTTTCCTTTTCCCTTCCTTTTGGCTTGATATGTCTTCTTTCCATGAGTAACTGTGAATGCACTCTCACTTGTTTCCATCAGCAGTCGGCCCTCCTCTTGAACACACATGGTCAGAAGTTCATTAATAAGCCATTTTTTCTTATGTGTGTTATAAGAGATCTTAAATGGACCATATTGTTGTGGAAGAGAGTTCAATATAAAGTGCACAAGGAAAGTGTCATACATTTCAACCTCAAGTGTCTTTAATTGAGCCGCTAAGTCTCACATTTTCATGATGTGCTCACGCACACCTTTCACACTGGTGAGCTTCATTGATGAGAATTTCATAATTAAGGTGCTAGCAAGTGCCTTATCTGAAGTAGCGTACTGTTCATCAATAGCCTTCAGTAATGCCTTGACATCATTATACTGTTCGACAGAACCACGAATACCAGCAGCGATTTTGGTCTTGATGAACATGACACTCAAGCGGTTAGACCGCTCCCACTGTTCATGTAGAGCAATTTGAGTTGGAGTGCTGGCTTCAACAATAAGTGGTTCGTCTTTCCTTATAGCATAATCAATGTCCATGCAGCCTAAGTGAAGAAGAATTCTCTCCTTCCAAATCTTATAATTCTCACTGTTCAGTTCGGGAACATCACAGATACCAGAGAAATTCGTAGGTTGCATAACTGCACAAAATATTACATGCTTAATATAAATGTGAGGCAGTAAACATATATCATGATTCACCGATGCAAATCATGTATAATTGAATCTATTGACATAAAAATTACCCGTGGGCTAAATCTTTAATTCAATTAGACTCGAACTTTATGATAGAATTATCAATTTGTTACTAGAATGATATTCTATCTTTATGATAAAACTATTAAATTCTAACTCACAATTCCTGTGGGTAATTATGAAAAAAAAATTAAAATTTTATTCTAATTAGTTATGCAAAAATATTATAAAGGATCTCAAGTTATAACATTGTGCATAATTAATCACAATCTAATGTCTAGATTATTTTTGTGTGATCTTTAACCCTCAATTTTATTTGATAAAAAAGGTTATGGCTAGTCTTTAATCAATAAAATTACAAATCACTCGTTAGACTTTGATGTCATTCCTTATATAATCCTCCTCATAATATATAATTTTATGTTATCAAAGTTGTTGTGGCTGACATTAATAAAATAAAATTATATAAATCACTTGACATTAATAAGTTTAATAATTATATTTAAATACTTTATGCAATAATTGTAACTTGTGTTGTGTTGAAAAGACAACAAGACACATAAGCAGGACTAAAGTTCCTTATAAAACCCTTTTAAGTGGTGTCGTAATTCAGTACAAAACCAAAAACGTAAAGGTTTTTACTAAATTCTGCTATGTATAAAAAAATAGATAGGGATAAAAGAGAAGGCCAAAATTTTACTTTTAAATTTCAAGACTTAAAAGAGTGCTTTGGGAGCATTAGCACTAATGTATTACTAGGAGTTATATTGCCAGAATATGTTATGTAGGCAAACAATAGTGCATAAGTTTCAAGTTTACCTTTTCCTTTA